>CH003444.1:588519-636286 GCA_000149265.1 Ciona savignyi
CGACTAGCTAGCGACCAGTTTCGCACCTGCAACCTTTCAATTGAAAGGCGACGCACTTAACCGCTAGACCAACCGGGCGGACACTAGACCAACCGGGCGGACAAGATCTCTCTCATAGTTGTACCTCGGGCCTCCGAAAGATACGTTATTGAACAGGTTATGGTTAATTCTACATGGTGTTCGTAGAGAGTGTTGTATATCATTAAAACTTTATTTTATTAAATAATTGGGATCAGAAGATGTGTGCTTAGTGCCATAACCAATTACAGAACTGTCTTAGGAGGGTTTCTCGGAAGACGGTAACAGGTGGATTGAAATGACCGCATATTTTTGGTTCGTATTAAAATCTATGTTAAATTATTTCGGATTTAAGTGTCCGTTTCATACATGTAGTAACCGTCCATTATAATTAAATATGTATGATAAAACTTAAATAAATTGCAGTAAATATCACTTTTCTGTCCTTAGATCAAGGGCGAAAAACAATACTTTATTCATATTCCGTCGGGAATTTCCCTTGTTTTTTTTTCCAAAATAATATGCCTACACACATAGACGTGTCATCCTTCATTTTCACCAAATTTAGACCATTCTTTGTGGTGGAAAATAACAGATTTGTCGCGACCGTTACGCAGAATACACAAAAAATGAAAGAACAATAAACGCAGTATAGCTATGCGTTTCCTTCGGATTCAAAAGAAATACTTAAATATCAAAAATGGTACACATTACATTAGTTAATTAGACAATTGCCGTCTGTGGGAATACTCTCATTCACATGGATAAAACATCCCATCTATTGGTAGTTATTACTTGATTAATTAGTTTCTATTTTTGTGTTCAAACCAATAACTCACCTAATTGATAGTATTGCCTAAGAACACAACCTACTTAACTTATAGATAGTTTTAATCCAACAACCATGAATCTGAAAACGAGTAAATAGGGTTGACTATCTTATGCAATTCACTTCAAGAACAAACTGTCTCGGAAACGTAAAAAGCTAATGTATTAAGAAACAGCAAACGCAACACTACGGCGATGTAAAGAATACTAGCAGTTGTCGCCAAGAGGCCACTGGCGGCTGGAATTAAAAAAATCCTTTGTTTTAGATACATAGATACAAGGTTTATGAACAAGATTCAGTATGAGCGTGGTAAGGTTGGATTATCATAAATTTATAATAGGCCGAATAATGAACAACTGCAAAAAATATATAATTTTCTTTTCACAGTTGAGAATAATCTGCAGCGAACAGAAAGGCTATATATCCACAATCTATTTCTCTTCGCACCATTGGTTCTCTTTTTTCACCTGTTTAAAAAATTATAATTTAAGAACATGATGATTTAGTCTTTACTAGCTTTTTTAAAATTTTAATTTATCTAAAAATGTTAAAATTAATTAGCTATCTGTATTGTATAACCACAGGTGGATTTTTCAACAGCAAATCGGCTTGCGGGATAACCCCCATTGGAGTCGGTTGTGCCCTTCTGCAAGGCATTACATGAACCTATTACTATACTTTGTGCATGGGAAAATAGAATACCACAGTATAGCACAAATGTTTATTAATGTTTTACCATAGCTATTGTAGTGCTTTGTATTAAATGGATGGCAGAGGCATAGTACAATTTTTAGTTTAACCTATTACTAATGTGTATAGCAATGCTACCATATTTTCTAGCACTGGCTACTAAAAAGTGTAATGACTCAAGTGCATTGAAAATTATTCGATTTTTACCTGAGCCTCCTCATCTTCAGTGAAGTCGTTTTTGATGTTGAAAGTTTTACGGATTTCATCTGGAGTTTTACCCTTAATCATGTTGGCCACGGTTTTGCATGTTACATCCAGTAAGCCTTTAATGTCCAGATAGTTGGCAGCCTGTTTAAACAAATATATTTTACAAATATTTAATCATGAAATATATGCAACCATTGAATAAACCAGAAAATATATAGGACAATTAGTATAAATCCGGTATATAGAACAAATATAATGATAAAATCATTGTTGTAATAGTCCTCTATTTTAGAATGTGATTTTAAGAGATCACTTTCGACTTATAGGGTGTAAAGCTATGGAAACTAATATAAAAAGCAAACTTGTGTACGTCATTTTCAAAACGAGACTGCAAATATACTGAGTTTTAATTAACGTTTTCTTATCTGCCTAGTTGCAAAATAAAGGATTCATAAGACTCCTTTTTTTACATTTTTTTTATATAAGTACTTAAATATAAATATAAAAATATTTTAAATATTGTAGTATTTCAAAACTTCCTAAATTTTTTTTAACTTTATTTACCAGAATGAGCTCAAACAAAGTTCCTTGATCAACTTTAAGAAACTCTTGATCCCAGACAGGAATGTCATCCGTTCTTTTTTCCTTGTTTTCGTCATCTTCAGGTGGGGGCGCATCATCCTTGTGTTGAGTACACCACTGTATCACCTGGACAAAATGTGCAGGGTCGTTTATGTTTTTTTGACAACTTGATGTTGGAAGTATTCCCCCATTTTATTGCGACTGGTACACATTTTTTCTACCCCATAAATAAACAGGATTATCCTGTACCTCAGTTACCTTAATTTAAATTGTTGCGGTTGACAATGTAAGACTAGATAAAATTCACCAAAACAATCTTTAAATTTGGTACAAAACAATCTTTATGTTAAAAAATAAAATATGAGTAAATAAGACAAGTCTGACACTATAAGAACAAATTCTAAGATGTGAATAAGTTTAAGTACTTTTATGGAACATAGTGTGAGATACGATTTAAAACCAAAAGAATAAAAATAATTTAAAGGTATAATTTTAAGTCATTATGACTATTTGGTAGGGCTACAAAGCTTACACATAGATTTCTCAAGTCACATTATGATACCTGCTTCAATAAGCTGTAGTAAACACCTTCTTTAATAGGTAATATTGGCAGTTTTAATCCATATCTGTACATTATTTTATATATATATATATTACTTGTTCTAATATAACTATATAAAAGGTACATGCACGTTGTATTTTCATAAGTTTAAAACATCGAATAATAAAAAAATGAGCCACCACCGCCCTGAGACACATACCCCGTAAGTGTTGTAACTTGTAACTAACTTGAAATGTTCGCGACTTAATATTTAATAATATATTTAAAATATTTTGGGTCAATTCTACATCAGTAAAATCAAAACCAACAGGTCGATAAACTTCCAGACTAGTGTAAAGTTTTGTTTTATTTCTATGTCGTTGGTTTAAATTCCTCGCATTTTTGGACGCTCGCCGATTTTACGTTATTGACTTGTTCGTTGATTACTTGATTGCCTGGTTTTCTCTATATATTTTGGTGTACCCTTTGTGCTTTAAGTAAGAGGAAAGAGGCAAAGGATAGTTCTGTACAGTAATGTGATATGTACAGTTGTGTATTTACGAGTTGTGCCGTTGTGAGCATCTAGACTCTAGTTGCATTGTGGCGGTCGAGGTTATAGACCGAGCAACAATAAATTGGGCTGAAACGCTACACTAGGCTGAACTGGCTGACTTCAAAAAGTATGGTTTAATTAAAATATGACTGTAAAACAGTTATATTTAAATAATAAGTATATTATTGTGACATTTAAAGCACTGAGATTCAATGTGGGATATCGCTATTGCATGCAACTATGATCAGCCATTTACATATTGCATGTGGTCAGCCCTTTTCACATTGTCAAAAGTAAATTCAGTATATTTGGTGTAATACAGTGAACTCAGCTTTACATATCTTACATCATTTGACGCCATCCCTTGAAATTTCCAAAATGTTAAACATTTTAAAAGCACTTTTGCATATTAGCCAGGTCAATTAGGTAAGCCAGTATGGATAGTACGGCAGCTGCACACTCTAGTTTTTGTTTTCCCTGTGTGCTCGCGAGCTGGCGGACAGGTGATTGTTTCTTTAAACTGAGCGTACGCTCGGGGGCCAGCTTATATGAGAAACAAATTAACGATGCGCCGGCTCCTGAGCGTGTGTGTTAACCCGGCCTTACGTTTTAAACATAAACATCATATAACTTCCAACAAACCTGTATAACTACCTCTGGACCTCAGGTAATTTACTGTCAGTACATTTTTTGTTATGTAGCCGACCCTATGTTATGTAGATAGATATGTTAGCTTACGGACGTGATAGATTTAGGATAGAATAAAATACGTTTGTTCAAGATTTTGGTAAAACAGTAATAAAAAGGAGATTGAGTGCACACTTGAGTGTGCACTCTTGGACGTTTGCACACTGCATACTTAAATATTTGGCGCGTGCACACTCGACATCTCGGCGAAAATTGACGTACGGTACATTTCATACTGGCAGGTAAGGCTTTTAGTATGTAATATTGTGGAAATCCAAACGAAATACCTTTTTAAGAATTGCAGCATTTACGTTAGGTAAAGGAACGCCTTCTTCGTCATCTTCATCCACTCCTAAGTCCTCCAGCATAGTTTTAATCGTGATCGATTGCTTAGCAATTTCTACGTCGACTTCGAAAGTCTCACCGTCGTGACTTTGCAGTTTGATCGTTGGCATTTTTACAGTTTCTTGAAGTTTGTAATTTAAGCCAAAATCAACAGTACCTATTTACACGAAAGTTGTTACTACAGCAATATCCAAAAAAATGCCTAAAGACAACTCAACTGATATTTAGAAATTACGAATAGTTTCTTTATTGATATTGTTACAAAAGCAACGACTTTCTGCAAAAACGGATATGACAAAGGCTTCTCAGATCACAAGTGAAGTGTTGTGTGCATAGATATCCAAGATATAACTTACTTATTATAAGTAACTTTTTTATTTTTTTCACAAACGATTTAGAGAAAAAAGAAGCTTTGTAGGCACAGAGTTGCCCGGAACAACCTATCAAATTATATTGTCCGGCCCGTTGGTCTAGCGGTTAAGTGCGTCGTCTTTCAATCGAAAGGTTGCAGGTGCGAAACTGGTCGCTAGCTAGTCGGTTGTGTCTTTGGCAAGGCACTTTACGGACATTGCCTAATCCCAATGGATTAATGGGTTCTACCAAATTGAAGGATCGTGTCTATCATATGCAACACACTACAATAGCTCCGGTAACCAGACGATGGTTCTTAAACGGGTGTGTGTGTGGTGTATGTGCCCCTTGGCGGTACACGGTACAAAGCACCAAAGCAGTGGGTATGTGATAAGGAGAAAAAAGTTATTTTGAACAGTTTGCTAAAAATTGGTATTTAATGTTATTTGAATTTGTCGTATCGATATAATTGGCCACTCACGACGTCCTTGTCAAAATTCCAAGAAACAAAGAAATCGCTAAACGACGAACGGTTGTTTAAATTCACGATGCGATCAACGCGACCTGGGAATACTTCTAAATCTAGCGCGCAAAGATTTTATATTGTATCGAGCGCAAACACCATCTATATTGTGCGTGTTTTAGATATTCTGCATCGCATCTTTCCTTGTTGCCAAATCACATAGGGTAAATACCTCATTGCATCAGAGAGACACACAGACACAATATGTCTAGGCTTACAGCACTGTGTTTCCAGATCCACAGTCTGTATATCCTAGCCTCTTGTGGTAACTAGGGCGGGTACGCTTAACGTACCCTACAGCCCATCCTTACTTATAAAACCACGTAGCCGGTTATGCTTTTGCATTATTATACTTATACCGTTGCGCTTATCGGAGTTAAATATTTAATAATAAAGCTAAAACCGCTACTCTTTTACCGTGTAAAGTCAAAATAGTTGTTATACATACTATAAGCAGCCGCTACAAATTATAACAAATAATTTTCCAAAGTTTTTTACACATCTACATTTTAAAGTAAATCGTTCGATCTGATATTAACTAAAGGCTTGAACGCCATCTGCAGCTGAACAGAAGTAGGAAGGTGGTAAGATTTAAACTTAAGAGAATGACTGGTCTTAATTTGGATTCAATTCGGGCGCGTTGGAAGCGTATTGCCTGAGGTCGTGGCCCGTGGGGGCGGCAATAATCACACTATTATTCTATCCATGGAGAAGGCCAATAGGATTATACTTCACGAAGTAGCGCATACGGCACGCCACTTTTTTAAAGATGACACGCCATATTTTTGAGACGAGATTACTTTGTTTAGTCGAAAAGTCACTTTTTCACTATTTAAAAAAATAGGCAATGTAATACTCTACTCTGTATTGTTGTATTTACGTAAGGTATATTTATCTATATTAGCCCATGTCATAAATTTTCTTAACAAATAAAATACTAAAGTTGTGTTTTGGTTGTAAACCCAATAAAAGCTATCCTAAGAAATAATCCTGACAGTAGTACCTAAGAAATAATCCTGACAGTAGTGTTTTATCCAAGAGACCATCATACTTGCTATTTGTTATTTTGCATGTTTATTTCGATTTGAAATAGGATAGGATATTCATGTTTATCCCCGTGAGTCGGAAAACAAGTGGGTTATTAACACACGGGCAATCGTCAGATCACCTCGCGCCCACCGTCGGGTTACCGGGGCTATTGCAGTGTGTTGTGTATGATTCACACGTTCCTTTAATTTGGTAATCCCCATCAATCATGCCCAAGCACACAACTGACTAGCTAGCGACCAGTTTTGATTCTACAACCCTCGAAACTTAGGCCGGTAAATAATACAAACTTTACCTATAACGCGACTATTCTTATACTGTACAAATCAGTAAAATAAAACGATTTAAGGGAGCCTATCATGAATTCGAAAATAAGGCCGGTAAAAAAATTATCACCCATAGACGTTTTTTCATAGAACCTAAATATGCCTATGTAATTTGTGATTATATTGTTACTGCATATATGATTTTTTAATGATAAAAATATATAGCCTATACTACGGGTATAAGCAATGATTATAAAAATACCACTGAAGTAAGTAACTCGTTACAGTCTAACTCTATAGCCACGCTATATATTACGTCCGACCGCTTAGTCTGGCTGTTAAGTGCGACGCCTTTCGGTCGAAGGGTCACTAGCTAGTCAGTTGTGTCCTTGGGCAAGGCACTTAAGGGACATTGCCTGAATACAGCGGAATAATGGGTTTTACTATATTAAAGGAACGTATGTATCACATACAACCCACTGCAATAGCTCCGTTAACCCGACGGTGGGCGAGAGGTGATCTGATGGTGGCCGGTGTGTTAACCCCCTTGGTTTTTCCATTTACGGAGATAAACATGGATATCCTATATCCCTTATTCATTACAAATTTTATTACGGTAATACAATTACTAGGATAGGTGTAGGAAAAAAACGTGCACAAGTGGGTGGAAGGCCCGGTGCTAGGAACCGCGGGGCCCAATTAAAAATGTGATGGCGGAGCCCCTACTCTTCATAGCAAAATTTATGGGTGTTTATATATCATAAAATACATACCAGTACATACAAACTACAAAAAAAAGACATTTAATACTTGCTTTAGGAGGCGTTCAACTAATTATTCTCCCTATCTCTCCAATGCAAACTGACCTCACAAAAACGACTGTCACTCAAAATCCTGACATAGGAAGTCTTAGATTTTTTCACAATTTAAAATTGAAGCTTGGATCTGCAACGTAAACTCAAAACCCTACAAAATTTTGTTTAAAAATTTTGAGCCCATACCCCCTCGTACATCGGCAACTTTTTTTCCAACAAACAGCTAGCAGATGCACAATCAACACCTTTATTTTACAAAGCACTGCTCCACGATTACAAAACTTTACAGCTAAACGAGAACACCGGCGCGCAGCCTAGCACATGCTGCTTTCAACCAAACAAACATTGGGGAATCACCACCATTGTTACTCAGCAAAACACTCATTTAAAAACAATGACTCATGGAGGGTACCACTCGTCACATCCTGCCGTTCATAGAGGTCTTAATTGGTTATACGCCATCTATAAAACAAATTTAAGGTAATGTGGATGCTTATTTACGATATATTGTTTTAGCGCGGGGCCCCTTCAAGGTGCAGGGCCCAATTTGATATAATCGGTCAAATCGGCCTAAAACCGGCCCTGGTGGGTGGGTGCTTTTTGTGAGTCTTATATTCGCGGCGTTCGTTGTGCAAACACCCATTAGGTTTAGAAACCACCTTTCAGGCATTCCTATTTGTCTATATACAGTATTCGCAGGACCTTTGAATCTAGGTTGTTAATTCAAATACATTGTTGTTAAAATCTCAAATGTACATTTAAACCACGGCGAGTTTAATGCGCGGCGTAGCGCACACACAGAGAAAAGTAGTTTTTAAATGTATTAAACTACGGGTAAAACATTGTTGTAGTAATGCTATGATACAAGTTGTAGTTCCCAGCTTGCGTTTTAAAATATATGTTCGGATTTTTTTAAGCGAAAGCTTTGCTTTGGGTATGAACAAACGCTGTGCGGGTATTAGAGTTCCTTTTAAAGGCTTATATACAATATAAGAATATTGTAGTAGCTAGTAGATGTTGTAGAATATGCTTCTACATTAGCTTTTGTTATAGGCTTAGTGCTTACTCAATCCTGTAAAAGAAAAGAACTAATTACCCCGGTTGGTGATCACAAAATTCCACCGAATGCTGATTTAACAATTCTGTTTTTGTTTGTAATATTTTGTTTACATAAAAACAAGTTATAAAACTGGGTTATAACCGTACGCGTCAGAATCCGCGCATATTGGTAACCTTACATCTAGCCCAAAATTGTAATTTTAATGGTTACAATATTTATAGCAGCATTGTGTGTGCCATAGGTCATATCGAATAAAGAAATTAGTTAAAAAACGCTTGGTATTAGGAAAGAGAAGTGTAAGGAACTAAAACATAAGTTTGACTTGATCACTGAAAAAGCGTGAATGGCGTTGAAACGGATAAATAAGGTATTTATAGACTTTTTAAAAATATCTAATATTTTTTTAGAAATATCAAATCTTTTCGGGCGTATAGATTGGATTGCTTCGCTTACGTAACAGGTGTAGGATCGAAACTGGTTCCTACTTAGTCGGTTGTACCTTTAAGCAAGACACTTTGCACTTATTGCACAATGAAAACTAAACTTAATCTAACTTTAAGGGGAAAACTAAAAGGAGGAAAAGCGGGAAGGAGGGAAGTCGGGTAACTCCACCTTAAATGAAGATTATAACATTACAGTTTTTAAACAAATTTTAAACATGGGGTTGTAGTTAGGGTTAGTTAGTTATGGGGTTAAGATTAGAGTTTAGGAAAAGGTTTAAATTAGTTTCCTCAATTTTAATGTGAAGTGTCCCTCCTTCCCACTTTCTCTCCTATTAGTGTTGCCCAACCTTAACCCCATGGTCTTCATTTTCATGGTAGTGTAAAGTTTCACTTCCTTGTTTTAGCCCCTCTTAACCCCACCCTTTTTGTGTTTAGTTTAAAACTGCTGAAATGCAGAACATTTCACTAATAACCAACTCCCCTAATGGTGTAGTTTACAAGAAATTTCTAACTTGCTTTATATTTAATTATCCTTGATATCCTGTATTCAATTAGAATAAGTAGGCAACAAGACTAGTTAACCCGGCCCGTTGGTCTAACGGTTAAGTGCATCGCCTTTCAATCAAAAGGTTGCAGACTGTACGAAACTGGTCGCTAGCTAATCGGTTGTGTCCTTTAGCAAGGCACTTTACGGAGGGTGCCTCTAAATACTACAGGACCGCTTGGAGCGCTTGGATCGCTTGGATCACTTAGATTGCTATGGAAAGTAATTCTAACCCTGTCCCAAACACTAATCTCAACCCCAGAACTAACTTTAACCCCAACCCTAACATTAATATCATGGCTTTTGTAATTACTAAGTATAGTAAGCGATCCAAGCGCTCCAAGCGATTTAAGCGCTCCATGCGCTCCAAGCGGTCCAAGCGCTCCTGTAGTATTTAGAGGTACCGCTTTACGGACATTGCCTGAACCCAGCGGATTAATGGGTTTTACCAAATTAAAGGAACGTGTCTATCATATGCAACACACTGCAATAGCTCTGGTAACCCGACAATGGGCGCGAGGTGATCTGACGATTGCCCGTGCGTTAACCCCCTTGGTTTTCCCATTCACGGGGATAAAGATGAATATCCTAACCCTTGGATTTTATCGCTGTCTCCTTGACTTTTAAGTAAGACAAATTTTGCATTTCCTATGTGCCTTTAATGGTGCTTAAAAGTCAACAATAAAATGCGATTGCATTTTTTTTCTTGTTTTATATTTCCCTTATTTAAAATTAACTGGCACTTCTAAAATATCACCTGAACCTTGTAGATTGAAAACAGAAGCAGTGTCTTATTAATATACAATAGGATATTCATGTTTATCCCCGTGAATGGGAAAACCTAGGGGGTTATCACACGGGCAATCGTCAGATCACCTCGCGCCCATCGTCGGGTTACCGGAGCTATTGCAGTGTGTTGTATATGATAGACGTGTTCCTTCAATTTGGTAGAACCCATTAATCCGCTGGGTTCAGGCAATCCGTAAAGTGCCTTGCCCAAGGACACAACCGTCTAGCTAGCGACCAGTTTCGCACCTGCAACCTTTCGATTGAAAGGCGACGCACTTAACCGCTAGACCATCGGGCCGGACAAACAACGCATTACAATAGCTTCGAAAACTGGACCATGGGCATGATTTTGAAGTCGGGAAACGTGGATGATTCTTTGTTTTTTTTAGTGTAGTTTGGTATCGGTATTGTGCATAGCCTTTCATTTACATTGTACTATTCAGGAACTGCAGGATTTAAGCAGAGACCCACCAGCCCAGTGCAGTGCTGGACCAGTTGGCGATGACAGTAAGTAATTGTGACATGTTTTTCCCATTTCTTGTTAGTATGGAAGTATCTGTTACAACAGCAGACATTTGTCTTAATGCCAGATTCATTTTACATCAACTAACACATACACATACTAAACCTGTTTTTCCTAGTTTGTTTATTTTTTTAATTCTTTACCTCAAGTAAATGTTTTTTTGTATAGTGAAAGACATTGTCTTATTGACTGTATATATATATATAACAAGGCATTTAGTTTTTGCAATCCAGCACTTTCTGCAAAACCATTGTTGCATCTTAGATAACAAATTATAGTTACTTTATCTTCATTTTTGAACACCAACATGCATTGTAACCTGGGTAATCATAAAGGCAATCTGCATTAAATGACTTGCAAAAGGATTAATCTTCATAAAAATGTAACATTTTAACCGAATACCTATTCTTGACCTTTCTCATCATCCCATATTTAAAGAAAGTGTGACATAACCTTCTTTGTAATGTGGTCTGTTGTGTAAATTTGGAAATTCTTTAAGTCAAAAAGATACATTATAATATGTGACAAAAATAGCACAAAGGTAGTTTTTAACATTGTAACAACAATATGAACCATGGTTATATAAATGGGTCAAATAGAATTTCGGTTCCTAGAGATTAAAATTTCGAGATATCTAAAATTGCCATATTAAATTGGTCAAAACTACATTTGCGTTTGCTTTGTTTGTTGTAAAAATAGTTAATGTAATGTTTCACGTAAAATATTCATAATGAATTGAACTTAAAATGTTCCACGTATCATATTTCACATTTAAATGACATTTAAACAATGATCCAAGTTACTTTAACATGACTTGTAAATTTATTTCACATTTAAATGACACATTGACCATGTAAAGATCTGATAAAGCGTTGATTTAAATTCTTATCTTAGTAGCCTATGCATTACGTTTTTAACATGCTTGGTGAACTCATGGTATCTTTTTTCATGCGCCATTTCTTCTAGAATATCCTATAAAATTCAATATTATAGATTCAAAATTACTAATCTAGACTATTTTAAAATAATATTTTGATTTTTTCCTTGCGATTTTGGTTAATAACTTAGTTGCAGTTGACAACTTATATAATCATTTAGATCTAATGTGTATTCGTTAATCAAATTTACATGGTTAACAATATTTGTTATAATTTTATATTAAAATATTGTTAAAGTTTATTGTTTCTGTGTTGATAATTATTTTATATATTGTTTTCAGTGTTTCATTGGCAAGCATCAATCCATGGCCCTGTAAGTATTTCACATTATTTGTTTTTAATGTATGCTGTACCTTTATGAATAAAACCATACACATCAGACATTACCGTTGAGTTTTTTTTTTGCAAAGGAATTAGTGCATGTCGATCAGACATGGGCTGACTACGCCCGCAGCCAAATCTGCCCGCCGAGTCTTTTACTCTGGTCGCCGGATGTTATCAACATGTAGGATTAAATAGCAATGTCACAGCTACATGCTAAATTATGATGACACAGCTATATTTGTTTGTCGCGGTCACAACAGTACTCTTTGTATTAACCAGTAATATACCGTATTTCTTGTTTTATTATTTATTTGTTTTATTAAGAGTGACAAACTATATGTAAATGTTGGCTTGATCATATGTAAATGTTGGCTTGATGTCCGGCCGGTTGGTCTAACGGTTAAAGTGCGTCGCCTTTCAATCGAAAGGTTGCAGGTGCGAAACTGGTCGCTAGCTAGTCGGTTGTGTCCTTGGGCAAGGCACTTTACGGACATTGCCTGAGCCCAGCGGATTAATGGGTTCTACCAAATTAAAGGAACGTGTCTATCATATACAACACACTGCAAAAGCTCCGGTAACCCAACGATGGGCGCGAGGTGATCTGACAATTGCCCGTGTGATAACCCCCTTGGTTTTCCCATTCACGAGGATAAAAATGAATATCCTATCCTATCACTTGACCCCCTGTCTAAGAATGAAAGAATTTTTTTTGCCCACCCCAGATCTAGAAGGGATGTGCCATGGAAAGTATAAAGAGGGGGCTGTGGTTGCCTTCCAATTAGAAAGGAAAATGTTTTGTCACTCTTTGAATATATTTTTTTACTTACTATCTTGGAGTCATAATGGAGCCATTGTCTTTAATTTAACATTGAACAATTTTTAATGGCACTTTCTATCCAGAGCGACTCCCCTTTTCATGGAGGTCTGTTCTTTCTAACTATCCACTTTCCAACAGACTACCCATTTAAACCACCAAAAGTAAGTTAAAAACAACTGAAATTTTTTTAACTAGATGTACTTCAAATAAGCAACAATTGTATATGTTGCTGTTTAGTGTATTTATTAACGTACTGGACGTTCCATTTTAGTTGTATATCATAGTTGTGCAAAAGTGCTAATACGTGGTATGACCTACACAGAAGGGAATTCACAATGCTTATGCAATAACTAATTGTGCTCTGAGAGGAACTTTTAAGTGACTATAATCTATTTTTAAGGTTGGATTTAGCACTAAAATCTATCATCCGAACATAAACAGCAATGGAAGCATCTGTCTTGATATATTGCGATCTCAATGGTCTCCAGCACTGACTGTGTCGAAAGGTATGTGGTTTTCTCTACGCAAATTGAAGTGCTGATTATTTCTTAAAGCTTCCATTTTATTTTTACTGATATGAACCCAAAAAATCAGGTGTCTTGAAGTGAGAAAAAGTAAGCTTAAATGTATCTGAAGTAATTTATGAAAAAATCTGACAATCTAACATGTTGCATGACTTTGGATACCGCTGCTGTGACTGATCAAACAATAGGTGCAAACCTGGCGTAACCTGTGTGGTGCGAATATGTGGATTTAAAAATGTTTCTTAAAAAAGTAACATATCAAGTTCTAAACAGTTAAATCGCTGTGCTACCAGTCTGTGACTGGGATGAGTGGGTTTGGAAAGTAATATTCATGTTTTATCCCCTTGAATTGGAAAACACAAACTTACACATCCTGCCGTTAACGGTGATATTGCAGTATGTTGTATATGAATATGGTTTATACTGTTTTAGTACACCCAATAAACCAATAGTTTCAGGAAAAGGACACATCACACAACCATGTAGCCATCACCTAGTTTCAATCCAATAACCTTTTGAATGACTGCAGACCACTGTTGTTGCTAACGATTAAGCTATTTAAATGGTAAAAGTTTACCCGTGTTAGTTTGGTAATGTTAAAAATCTTTTTTTAAAACAAATTAATAGTACAAACAAACAAAAACAATTTAAAAACAAATTTAACAGTGCATTACAACTCTAACCACCTTTGGTTTGAACATGAAATATAACTGTGCCATCCTATTCTCACATTACATCAATTGATTTTTTTCAGTTCTTTTATCGATTTGTTCTCTTCTAAATGACCCAAACCCAGATGACCCTCTTGTACCAGAAATAGCAAGGGTTTACAAGACAGATCGGAAAAAGTACAATCAGACTGCATGCGAATGGACCAAAAAATATGCACAGCCTTAACCAAATTCGAATCCGTTTGCAGCAATGTCATCATAGATAATATTATTTTTAGTTATATCCATTCAGATAAAGAAAATTTTATCGATTATATCTAAATTTATCTAAAACAACATTCAAAAAATGCCTATATAATATAAGTAATTGTTTGAATCAGAGTAAATCAATCAAAATCGAATTTAATCATTTTTGCAGCTACTGTACTATATGTATTGTATATGATTGCTATAACTCAATGAGTTTCTAGTTGTATTTGCTTGTGTGGTCAAATATTTTAGGGAGATATCCACTACTAATACATGTAAAATCAAAAATAAAAGTTTATTGTTTTTTTGTGTTAATCTTCCATTATGGTATTAAAAGATAAACGAAAAAACGAATGCACCACCGCGGATAATAATCTGGTAAATGGTACATTCGATATACAACCCACCTCGTCCACTATCTACAAGGCTGTGCCATTTGGCAAGGCTCGTAACGGTTGTCTGGTTCTTTCAGAAACTAAAGTTACATTAAACATAGGCCACTGGCAGAGCGGAATCGAGTTAATTTAACGCTGTTAATGTCATAACTCTTTAGCGCCGCTGCCTCATCACAGTAATAAGTTGGAGGAAATTGAATCAAAAAGTTTAGAGCTGTTTTCGAAAGGATGGGATATTCATTTTGAACGTCAACCCAAAAATTTCCTATATCGACACCGGCAAAATCGGTTTTAAAAACTTGGATTCTCACGCAGTCGATGAAACTATTTATGCCATCATCATCACAGATAGAGCTTTCTTTAACACAGAATGGCTTGCTAATCCCCCCAAAAAATATGTATTTTTTTCAATTCCATGAAAATACCGATCAATCGCGATATTGGATGAATTCAGGTGGCAAGATACATCGTCAGAGAAGTTGCATTTTATATTTGGGTCAGATTGCAGGTTCCATGACAACTGAACCCCTTACAACTGAACCCCTTACAACTGAACCCCTACAACTGAACCTCTTTACAACTGAACCCCCTTTTAACAGAACCCTTTTTACTGAAAAGGGGGTTCAGTTGTAAAGAGGTTCAATTGAACTGGGTTCAGTTAAAAAGGGGTTCAGTTTAAAGGGGTTTAGTTAAAAGGAGTTCAGTTGTAAGGGGCTTAATTGTAGGGGTTCAGTTTTAAAGGGTTTAGTTGTAGGGGTTCAGTTGTAAGGGGTTCAGTTGTAAGGGGTTCAGTTGACTGGTCACCCAGATTGCAATAGCATTGTTAAAGTTAAAAACATACTTGTGTCGTCTTTTTCTGTCTGCAATTTTGTGTGTCGTATGCAACCATTGACGACCTCATTGCAGAGTTTTTAAGGGAATTCAATTCGGAGAAAAAAAATCACCTTAGTAAGCCACCTTCAGCAAAAAGGCATTACTTTTTATTTGGTTGTGCGTATTTACACTATTTGCAGTTCGTTCGTTATCAAGAAAAAATAGGAGCTTCTTCTCGCACCTGGAGCAAACGGTTTAGCACTTTACCGCGTGATAACCACCTTACCTCCGTATGCGGGAAAAAGAACTTTAAAATTAGACCCAACCTTTTTACAAAACGCTGCAAATATAGCTATGATATGGTAGGAGCAATACTAGTTACTAATCCTTTAAAGCCGACCTGCAACCAATCATAAAAGGAACATCATCTGTACAGATACCAACAAGTTGTTTTAAAAAAATTATATTTTACAATTTTGAACACATCTTCTCTCCTCTACATGTCTTTGAAAGTGGTTCAGAAAATAAATATTGCACTTTTACTCTGTTTTTAAAGATGTAGCGAATGTAGACCAGCAACTGGGCACAGGACGAAATATCAGTGGACTCGTGCAATTGCAAGGAAAATATTGGGCTGGACCTTACCTCTTCCACCACTTGGACTCATTGCGTTTTTTGACAGTGTCATTGGAGAGCGAGATTTCTTATAACCTGTTGGCTTTTTTTCCTGCCAGTAGGCCTACTAGGGTAGTTGCCTTAATGAGTCAGGGCTTTATTAGTTCCTCGCCAATTGTGTGAGGCGTTTTTGCCCGAGGCATTTAAATTATTTTGGGGGCTAAATTTGTCTTACTACTACAAAAGAAAAAAATGCTACCTCACGCTTATGATGCCTATCAGTATCACTAACTAGACTATACCGTCACTAGTCTTCGAAACGTATATTTCCGAGAGAATCTGGGTCTAGTTTATGACTTCACAAATAGCATGGGTATGGGTGAAACATTTGAGAGTTTTAGAGTAGAAGCGCATGATAACGTTTGTGATCAAAGTTATTTCTTTTTTATTTTAAAAATTTATGTTACCCCGTTTAAAATGCCAAATTACCCCTTTGTGGGTAATTAACCACAGGTTAAGAACCACTTTTCTGAGGAATGGTTCTCAACCTTTTGTCTTAGCGGACGCATTGTTGCCGTTAAAGCACTTCTTGGACTTTCCAGAGTATTTAAATAAAATTTATAATATTTAGTTTAGTTTAGTTTATTCCTTTTGCCGCAGAATTTACATAATAGCAAATTTATCGAATCACGGTAACAGGAATAGGAACAGAAACAAGAAAAGACGGCAAAAGGAACAGTAGTTAAATCACGTCATTTAAAAGAAAATGAATATAACTAAATAAAGTATAGCGGACGCGGTGACCAAACTAGGCGAAAACAACACTGTTAAACCAAAAATTAATCAACACGATATAAAGCCCTGGAGAAGAGTGTACGGTAAAGCGCGACCATTACTTATTTACCTTTTTATTCTGAAGTAACAAGCTTAGTCAGGAACGATGCCACTAAATGTAGGCCTACTACAACACAGATTACCCTTAAAAGTAGTGTATTTGCACTCATGCACTTTTACCAAGTTGAAAAAACCCCAAACTACGTGAAATTGTGTTTTCTGATTTTTTATTCTGTTTTTTAACGTAGGCTATAGCCTTGACAAGATGCATTTATTAGAATGTCGCCAGGAGATTTTCAATCGGACTGAATTTGTCTGTACCTATAATGCTCATGAACTGTCAAATTTGAGATATACTAATCTATTAATTGAATCGGTGCAGAAATCCTCCACTAACGGTATGATTTTTTAGAATAGGATAGGATCTTCATGTTTATTCCCGTGAATGGGAAAACCAAGGGGTTAGCACACGGGCAATCGTTAGATCACCACACTCCCATCGTCGGGTTACCGGAGCTATATTGCAGTGTGTTGTATATGATAGACACGTTCCTTCAATTTGGTAGAACCCATTAATCCGCTGGGTTCAAGCAATGTCCGTAAATTGTCTTGCCCAAGGACACAACCAACTAGCTAGCGACCAGTTTCGTATCTGCAACCTTTCGATTGAAAGGCGACGCACTTCACCGCTAGACCAACGGACCGGCGACCAATGATGTCTATAGACCGCTGGCGTTCTGAAAGACTGGGATAACTTACCGGACAACAAATTGAAATGAAAAACTTTGTATGGTATTCTACATACAACTTTAAAATAATCGAAGAATACAATCTTTTTCTGGGATAACGCTGAACTCTGGTAGATTTAACATCAGCAAGTGAGATAAAATCAACGAAATACTTTAAAAAATTGCCTCCTCATTTCAAGCGTACTGTTCTTTTTTAAACCTTTTGTTATACAAGTTCGTAAACTACTAAAGAAGTTTACAAAAAATAGAACAGCTTGTATTAATTGGCTTTTACTAACCTAATAACGTTGTTTTAGCAGTCCAGTGTAAAATAACTTGGTTTCCTATATATGGCCACTTTAAATTTAGCAAACTTTAAGTCGTGTTCTAATAAACACAATTAACACACACGTCAAGATATTTTAATATTTATTTTTTTACTGAGCCAAGTGTTGAATCCATGATGTGCTCGGCCCTTTGACCGTTTTGTATAGAAAGGTTTGTGTATCGGACGCGCTAGCCATTTCACCACGCTACCGTACATTGTAAAATTTATAAACACTAATAAAATCAGAAAAATAATACACACCAGAAAAATTTGCCATGTAGACACACACGGCGGCAAAGGGCCCCAAATAGTTATTCAGGCCGCAACGAAAAAGTCACCAAAATTTGACTCGTGTAGTCTGAAAAAAACAATTCGAATAACAGAATATCTGTGTTCCTGATACTTTAAACATTAACATTCTTATACTGTACTTTTTCAAACGCTGTAAAATTTTGAAAAGAAATTTAAAACTGGATTCTTGATACATTAGATGTCATTTGCATACTGGCGGTTGGGGATATTTAACGACGTGAAACTCGGGCCGACGGTCAAACTGCCGAAACTGTTACAAAGTCTTTTATACGCGTTAGTCAACCATATTTTAGTTAGATTTGTTGTCAAAGTTATTTAGTTAGATTTGTGGCAAACTTATTTGATTTACTTCCGCGATGAACATGTGTTATGTATTTTGTTGCCGCCCAACCTTTGTGAGAATCTAAACTCCATTGATAGGTGGCGCCATCATGAGACTTATAAGTTATTAAGTGGTAAAGAGGAACGAAGTATTGAGTATTGGGCTGGGAAAGCTAAGAGCATTGTACTTTTGTTGTCAGGGTCACCTTTTTATGTAATACGACTTTATAATGTTATTGTTTAACTTTTGACTTTTCATTTGTCAATTTTTGCCTGATCTAGTTTAACGTGTAAAAAGTGTACTGTATCGTTACTATTCTAAAAAGACAAAATGGCTCTAAAAAGAATAACCAAGGTAAATTTGATTTTTTGTATTATTTCTGTAAAGTTATATACTGTTCTCTCCAATCAAATTCACTACATTAGGACAAATAAAGGTTCTTGTGTTTCGCCCCAGAAGTGAATCGTTATTTCTCCTTAATGTATTGGTTAGGTTGGAAAATTGACATAGATTATTTTAATCCAAAATACTTTACAGTTGAACACATCACAAAAGGTATTGGAGCCAGTATGCCAAATATGATCAGCAAAATACTTTTTTTCTATATAAATATATATATATACGGTACTTCAGTTCATTTTGTTATTTTACAGCAAAATATATTTCTTTACATGTCATTGGCCAATTATTTTTGAGTCAATACGGGTGACTTCTTTAATCTTTTGCATGTAGAACTTATTTTGGAGATCTGTAAACCATACCCTTGGTAAAGCAGTCATGTAGCAATTAAGTGAAGTATCAGTTATATAAAAGTTCCTATTATTATAAGGAATGTGCTTCACATGATTGTTTTTGGATGTAATGTCAGTTTCTCACAAAAAATATTTGGGATCAGTTAACTAATTTTTATTTGTTTTATATTTTATAAGAATTGGTTCACTATTCATGTGTATATTTTATATGTAAAAAATGATTAACTTATTTGTGTAAATTTATACATTATAAAACCCCATGTTGTTATTGCCAATAACCTAAATGTTAAAAAATTCTTAAATGACCGACATTTAATCTTAATCTTTGGGGTGCCAACATGCCATTCACAATGATAAAGTCTATAATTTAGGTTATGTAAAATAAAATAAACCACCATTAAACTTATCGACAGATTTTAATAAATATGTTAAACATAAGATACAATTTTAATTGGGATAAGCTCATCAGCTGTTATATTATTTAAATATTAGGTCGCGAACATTTCAATGTCATATTCCGTTGAAGGTACCGATATATAATGGACGAGTCCCAAGGACAGGTAATAAGCCATCCAAACATCTCCATTAGGTTAACCGATTCTTTTAACATATAACTTTCATATGTGTGATTACGCAACAATTTTATGATGGCTTAATTAAACCACAAAAACATCAGATGTGTAATGCGTGATCTGCTAAAGCAATGCTTAATCTATTTCCTAAAGGGAGGTGCTAATAATCGAACTTTAAATGATATTTTTGTCTATTTCTAATGCATTTTCTGTTTTTATCCTGAACATACGAATATTTTAATACCTTTTTACCATGTAAGTAATGAAGTTACAAAATCAGGAAAACATATTTTAAATATGGTATTTCTTTAAAATTCTCCATTTGAATTATCATTCGAATCCAATCCTGTTTTCGACCTATATATTAAAATTTTACATACATTATCTGCCTTACATTTGGAAAGCTATAGGAACATTGTTGCACTATTTTTATCCGTTTTGTAAAATCTATAATCTTAACGGGTTTATGCAAACATGCTTAGCTAACGACACTACAAATTAAACCATTACACCACAAAATAAACCAATTCTTAATACAAATCGTGAGGTCAGCTTTCAGATATTAATTCAAGATAGAAAATGTATATTTTTTATACCTGCTGGTGTGTGGTTGACAGATTGAACTAATGTAAGTTGTTGGCGTTGAACACCTCACCTTGGCATACATGGTACTTGTGTGTTGTGTGCATGCACGACAATGCATATTATGACTTTATGATTTTAGGACTGGAAAAGTGAATTGCTGATATGCATAGCTAGGTTATTTTTAACAAGGATTTGTGCTATACTCTAATTATTCCCAGCTTAATAATTTTATTTTATAAAAAATAATAATGCTTATACTTAGGAACTTTTGGACATAAGTAGAGATCCTCCTGCACAGTGCAGTGCTGGACCTGCCAGTGATGACAGTGAGTATCTTTATCCACATCAATTTTGTTATTTATCTTGAACAGATAGTCAGTTACTTTTGAGTTTTTTGTGTGTTTTTTTGCATTGTACATTGGGGGTAGGCTATATATAAATCATAAATAAAATTATACAAGTACCAGTTCTTGAATTTAAGAAAATTAATTTTTATTTAAAGATATGTTTGAAATACTGTTTAAAAAATAAAGTGAATGATTTAAATGCATCAGAAGTGTTATAATTTAGTATTAGTTGATGAGTTCAAAACACTCGACCTTTGCTATTTATATCAGTACCACCTAAAGCAGCAGATGACTCCGAAGTGGTAAAAATGAAAGAATTTATTTTTTAACTAAAGTTGTTTCTTTCTTGGCGGATTGAATGGAATGTCAAAAACAATACTATGTATTTTTTCCTAAATGCATAGATATCTTTTATAAATATAGTACTGGCAGTGCCAGTCTGGCACACATCATCATATGTGTAAAAAATTGTATTATATTATGTTGGGATTAACTTCCATTGCAATATGTATACATTATAAAAGTCCCCTGTTCCGATTAAAGAAGGTCCATGTTGTTGTAATTTCTGTACCATGTTGTTGAAATGTACCATCCAAACGTAAATTAGTTACTTTAGGTAATCGTGTTTTCTTTTAGCACTGGTAGTTACATTAACACATGTAGCACGAAGGTTGTAAATGTTATTTAGGCTAATTGGCTGTTAAGCTTTACTTATCATATGGATTGCTTTTTAATCAAGTGCCTTTGCAGTGTTCTGTTGGCAGGCTACAATCATGGGACCGGTAAGTTTTATCTTTTCACCAACCATGCTAGTTACGCAGTTAGGTAATTTATTGCAACATCAATTGTTTGTTTGTCAGTAGTTAGTTACGGTGGCTTATAGACCTTAATATGGTTTGGGTGTATATGGTGGTGGAGTAGTTTTCTGCTATATTATTGTACATGCAAATACCTGTGTTATTTTGCCAATGTGTAGGCTTAACACTTTACTAATTAAGGATGGTATGTCTGCTTGAATTCACACATACCACTCTAATTATTGTCATCTTATTATATCCAGTATAATATTGTTTAATTTATATTTCCCTGTGAGTGAACCAAGCCAAAATTTACTCATGGCTTTTACATTGAACACAATTATTTATACTCATTTTGTCAGCTAATGAGTAACCGGACTGTTAACTCAAATTGACATTAGAGAGAGTTTGTTTATTTACTGTAAAACACTGAGTCTAATATACTAACAAATGTGACCGACTAAATGACATAATTGGACCAACCTCAAGTTCCAACAAGACTGCCTATCCCTACATCTGTTAATAAGAATAAATCTAAGACAATTCAATTAACTGATTCCCCTTTTTTTCTTTCTTAGTTTTAATCTTCAGTGCTCATGTTTTAGGTAGATTCAGCTTATCAAGGTGGCGTGTTTTTCTTGACCATCAACTTCCCAACAGACTACCCTTTCAAACCACCAAAGGTGAGTAAATCAATTTTAGCCTAACTGAACAGAATAAATTATTAGCCTAGCTAAAAGGAACCAATTTTAACCCATTTTTTAGAAAATTCTGTCTTATTTCTTGATGTATAATTAAAGCTGTGAGTATGGGTCTAAAAGTGCCAATATATATATATAACATGTATTTTGTTCATTCGTTAACATGTTATTAATTTAAAATATAATCCAGCATATCTAACAATTTTTTTGTAAACAGGTTGCATTTAGCACTAAAATCTACCATCCGAACATAAACAGCAACGGAAGCATCTGTCTTGATATATTGCGATCTCAATGGTCTCCAGCACTGACTGTGTCGAAAGGTTGGATTGTTTTTGTTGTTCAAAGCATAATGCATGAATTTGTAAGATGGTTGGAGCAAAAATAAAAACAGTTATATTGGTTTTCTGTTGACACAGCTTTTTAACAAAATATAGAAGTCAATAATGAGAAAACGCTAGTTTATGATCTCACTGTAGGAAACTCAGTTTTAATATGAAATAACTGTATGCCTTACTGCCTAAGCTTAATGGTCAAATGTTAATTAGGAATTTTAGTTTAGTTTATTTTTTGTTTCCCCGATGAAAACACAAAGCAGAACCTCTAATAATAATTTGAAAAACGGGAAAAACGGCAAATCGACAGACGTTAAAACAAGTCTAAAAACCAATCAATTATTTACTTTTGGTATATTTAGAATTGGCTGCCAAACCTAAATTAAAAAATAAAATATCTAAAATTTAGAAAAGAATTGTTTAAAATTAAAAAATATTACACTATTATACTAAGCCACTAAGAAAAGTGTGTGGTAAGAGCATTTGGGTTAAATACCCCTATGAGGCCAGCATTTTTTTATATTCTTCAAAGCAAACTACAACATTGGTTATGATTAGTCATGCATAAAGAGGTTTTAGTTTTAACAGGCATGACTCCTCATTTTTAAAATGTAAATACTGTTTCTTGTACTGCACTTTTACCACCTTAAACTTTTAAATTTTACCATCAGAAAAGCTACCTTGATAGCACAGGATATTAATGTTTTATCCCTATAAATAGAAAACTGCACAAGAGTTTAGTCAAGTTACCTAGTCTACCACCGAGTTACCACAGCTATTAAAGTGTTACCTCTTTCTGGAGTAGTTTAACTCATTAATCCAATGGGTGCATGTGTTAGGGACACAGCAATAAAACCAGTCAGCTAGTTTGGATCCAACAACCGCTTGAGTAAGACCGTCATCTAAACCAGTTTCTTTTTGTATGGTTGTTTGGCGATAAATTTGTTGTTTGCTTAAATTCCATAAACAAATGTGTTTAAGAAAAAAAGAGTCGTCAATTACATGTAGGCACAACATACAACTATGATTCCGCTAACCTAATTTTTTCAAAATACATCTAGTGACTTTGTGATTTAAGTTTACTTTATATATTAGTTTTCTTTTAGCACAATTACATGTGATAAAAAAACAATAATGCCAATAAAAAATAATGCTTAAGTACTTTTTATCTTGTAGATGTTTCAGAATTATACTTTATTCCTTTTTTGATTAAAATTAATTATACGCCAACTTATAAAATAAAACTATTGGCCTTTTTCTTATACCAATTGCATTCATTAAGTAAAAAACTTTATTTTCAAATTTTTCAGTTTTGTTGTCCATTTGTTCACTTCTAACCGACCCAAATCCAGATGACCCCCTTGTACCAGATATTGCCAGATTGTTCAAAACAGATATTGAAAAATACAATAGAAATGCTAAAGAATGGACGAAAAAGTATGCAACTGGATAAATATGGATACCTTAAAGGATTCTGTAAATGCTTATAAATATGTCCATTTTATTTGTGTTTGCCATTTGCCTTTACATTTAAAATTTCATGTAGGAAACTTCTGATGACTAATATTTTAAACTAATTTGGATCCCAAGAATTGTGTTCGTGTACATCTGTGCTTAGTTTTTTGTTCTAATTTAAGCTGTATTTTTAAATTTGGACTGGCAAAAATGACTGTGTGTGTACTACTGCATGTGCTTTCTGTATATGCCATTCTGATTAGCCACAAAACATTACCCTATCCCCCAAGACAAAAAGCATTATAATATTACTTTTTCTTTCTCTACAAAGTTTTTTAACAAGTACGTGTATAATAGTTTTAATTTCGTTCTTTTTCAATTTGTGGGACTTAAAACGGTTAGAAAATGCTACTCAAATAGATTTCCATAAATTATTTTTTTTCTTGCTTCGTTGCGTTTTTAAACACGTGATTTGGAATTATGAAATTCATACCAAAACTGTTTATTGTTGATGTTTGTTAAGTGCAAAGTAAGGCAGTGGAAGGAAAATAAAAGACAGAGTGTAAATAAAAAAATAAGGAGGGTGGTTTTGAAGATAGGCCAATCTTTTTTGAAGACTGACCACTTTGACAGGCCTGTAGTGAATTCGCGGTTTGTGTAAAACTTCCCCTCGCTTTTTCTAGGCTTCAGAACCATTTCTCTGCAGACTGCAGGTGCAGATTTTGGGCGGCTTTAAATATACTTTTGCGATTTTTGTTATAATTTTCAGCGTTTTTGGTTGGTCGGGCCTGCTTTTTCCTTTTATTGATAAACAATTGGTCTTTCTTGTAGTGCGTTCTCTGGCTCTTGCTGGCTTCGCATAACTTTGAAGTGAAATGCTGCCACCCCACGTGGCGCTGCTAGATACATTTTCGCCGGTGCGTCCTGCTACCAGTACCACCGCTGCTGAGAGAGAATGATGTAGGACCAATCATTCTCTTTCAGCAGCGGTGGTAGCAGGACGTGTTTGTTCTGCTACGCCATGAGCGACAAGGCAAAAATGCATCAAGCAGCGCCACGTGGCAACATGCCAATTAGAAGTTATGCGAGGGCAGCAAGAGCCACAGAAAACACAAAGCAACTGGAAAGACCGAATTGTTTATCAATAAAAGGAAAAATCAGGCTCGACCGCCCAAAAACGCTAGAAATTATTAAAAAATTAAAATTTCAAAAAAATATATTTGGAATCGCCGAAATGCAGGGAGGCATTATTGATATCACCTGCACCTCCAGAGAAGCAGTTCTTAAGCTTCATGAAATTTTAGAAAAACAAGAGGAAGTCCAGTCGGTGCGACTTTACCAAACCGATAAAATTGGCATCGCACTGGGCTGGGTACCGATTCCCATGGAAAACGGGGTAATACAAGAAGCAATGAAAGAATTCGGATGTGTACATAAAATTATAAGAAAAACAGATAAAGATGGAATGGTGACTGGCATGCGAATTGTAATAATGAACAAACAAGACATTAAAGACAACCCAATACCTAGCTACTTAATAATTCAAGGTTATGAAGTATACGTAACGTACACTGGCCAAGAAAAAAACATGCCGTTTTTGCTCCGAAACGGGGCACGTGAGACTGGATTGTCCTCATTGGCGCGACGAATTCCCTGTGATGGGCGAGGCACGCAAAAATTCAGCCCAATCAGGCCCGACTTCCCGCGAAGTCACGCCGCGTGACGTCACCACGCCCACGCATCTAGCCTCATCCAGAAGCCTCGCTGCAGAGTCGTTGCTACCAAAATATGATGAAGATATCCTTGAAGCAAATGGCAATAAAAAAACAACAGCAACATCTGGAAATAAAAGACCACTGTCAAGCCCGGAAGAAGTTAGTCACTCAAAAATAAAATCTATAAGCCTAAGTGACAACAAGATAAGCGTGTGGTGCAAAACTTGCAACAAGGAGGGTCTGGTTGCAGAAGAAAGCACCAAATACCTATGCTGGGGATGCAAAAACGAATTTAACGTGATAAAGACATGCTGCACCCAAGACGAATTCTTCTTAGTCTCCAGCACCGACAAGTCTGCAGTCTGTCCCGCGTGCCGAGAAGGAATGAGACTGATGCCATGTTGCACGACGTACCAACCTACAATGCAGATCGCCGATGGAACACTACAATGCCCGAACTGTGAAAGGTATTGTGCGGATTGCAATTGTGGCCGCTTCAATTATTTTTTAAACAAAGAGTTTAGCAAACCCTGTGAAAATTTAAAATGTAAGCACAGATACATTCATTGCAACTGTGATAAAAAATACGTTACAGAAATATCCCCAGAACAACCGTTTAAATGTACATGTGGCTTCGAATATGACTACAATGTGAAGAATGGTGTCAAGACTACTTAATCTTTTTATAATGGCTTTAAGTGTCGCAACTTATAACGTAGCTGGAATTAGACACAACGATAAACGAAATGCCGTCCTTAACTTTATCCGACAAAAACGCTTTAATATAATATTATTGCAAGAAACGCATTGTTCAACCGAAATCCAAAAACGTTGGGAATTAGAGTGGGGCTCAAAAATAATATGGGCGCATGGCACGAATCGAAGTAAAGGTGTGGCAATATTATTTGACAACAAAACCCCTTATAAAGTAGGGAAGACCCTAATCGATCCGAATGGTCGTTTTGTCATAGCGGAGGTCGGATTCAGCGCGACGACGTTTGTACTTGTTAATGTGTACGCGCCTAATAATGACGACCCACAGTTTTTTCGAGATTTGTTTCAAAATATCGTCTTACTCGCCGGTATAAATGAAGTTATAATTGGTGGAGATCTCAATATAATTATGGACGCTACCTTAGACCGCCATCGACCTGGAGCAACCAATAAGCCAACAGCTACTAATGTGGTCCGTGCGCATCTGCAAACACTCGGGTTGGTAGACGTATTTCGATCTCGAAACCCGCAGTTGAAGCGGTTCACCCGTTTCCAAGCGAACCCGTATTCAGCGAGCAGGATAGATTACCTTCTAACTTCTAAAAATATTATAACAAAAATAAAAAATTGCAATATTGTCCCTAGCATAAAGTCAGATCACAATATCGTATACATGAAACTGGCCCTCGACACCAGTGATCGCGGCAGAGGAATTTGGAAGCTAAACACCTCCTTGCTGGATAAGAACGCTTTTATTACAACCGTTAAACAGGCGATCACTGATTATGGCATCAATAATCCACCTGGCCACGTGAATGCTCATGTGAGATGGGATGCTCTAAAATGCACGCTCAGGGGCACATGTATAAACTTCAGCGCCCGACTAAAGCGATCGGCGCAGAAGGAACAACGACGTATCGAAAATGAAATAAAAATGGCCGAGACCGTTCTCGCCGACTCGTCAATAGTTGCACAATCAAATGTAGAAACGTTAAATAAGTTAAAATGTGAACTTAACGATCTTGTAGAACGCCGGTCCAAGGGTGCAATAATTCGAAGTCGCGTAAAATGGGTGGAGCAGGGTGAAAAGTGTACTAAATACTTTTTAAATCTCGAAAAACGAAATGCAGAAAAAAAAGCCATCTATCGACTTGAGAGCAATGGCTCTATTTTAACAGATCAAGCAAAAATCGTAAACGAACTGGCTACATTTTATGAAAGTCTATATAAAAAATGCGCGACGCTAACACCTGTCGAGGATATATCTTCACATTTGTCCTCACTGGACATACCGTGTTTAGATGAAAATACCGCGAAGGGCATAGAATATGCCATAACTGAAGTAGAATGTCGTAAAGCCCTGGATACGATGCCAAACAATAAATCGCCTGGTAGCGACGGGTTTCCCGCCGAATTTTACAAACTGTTTTGGGTTGACATAAAGTCTTATTTTATGGACGCGCTCCATTTAACAGAAAAAAACGGATATCTGTCGGAAACGCAAAAGCACGGGGTAATAACATTAATTCCTAAACCTAACAAGAATTTATTGCTAGCGACCAACTACCGCCCAATCACTCTTTTGAACGTCGATTATAAAATAATATCAAAAGTTATAAATACCAGAATCAAGAGCCTCCTTCCCTCTTTGATACATCCCGATCAAAATGGGTTCATGAAAGGCAGGTATATAGGCAATAACATTCGACTTTTATTTAACTTAATCGATTATTGTGATGCTGAAAGCATACCTGGGGCAATATTTAACGTGGACTTCTATAAAGCATTCGATACGCTAAGCTGGACGTTTGTCAACCAAATGTTAAAACGATGGGGATTCGGTCAACATATTCAAAATTGGATTAGAACCTTTTATACCGACCCAAGCTGTTCTATTATTAACAATAATCACGTTTCCAAACAATTTAAATCTCAACGTGGCGTTCGTCAAGGTGATCCTTTGTCACCTACATTATTCGTTTTGGCAATCGAAATATTAGCGGTGGAAATTCGCTCGGCACAAATTCCCGGCATAATAGTCGAGGAGAAGGAGATAAAAATTTCCATGTTGGCGGACGATACCATGATAACGCTGGACGGGGAGGCTAAAAGCTTTAACTTAGCATATAAAATCCTGGAAAACTACGGATAAAATGTCCGGCTGCGTAATAAACCTACAGAAATCTAACGCGTTTTACATTGGCAGTAAACGGTCGTGCGATTTAAAACCCCTTCTAAATAAAGGATTGCCGTGGCCTAATGACACGATAAAATATCTTGGCATTGTATTTCCCATTGGTCGAAATAACAATGGTCGAGATCTTTTTACTATTAATATGACGGAACCTTTAAATAAAATTAAAACGCTATTAAATATTTGGGCCTCTCGAACCTTGACGCTACTCGGAAAAGTAACAGTGATTAAATCCTTAGTCATACCGACACTGACGTACAAACTAAGTGTAATACCTACGCCGCCACCTAGGGACTTCTTAAAAAAACTTAAACAAAGCATTTTTTACTTTATATGGGGGTCCAATTGGGGAACGCATCAAGAGAACAACGCTATGTAGAGACATTGGGTGGAGGGAGGGGCAAAAATGCTTGATATTGACGCCTATATCTTGGCATTGCAAGCCAAATGGATAATAAACTTACTAGACTCGGACTACCACGCAGCCTGGAAAGACGTGGAAAATGTATATTTTAGTAAAGCGGCATTAGCAGCAACGCTGCAGTCCAAGTTACGGGAAACGTCCAACGACATCGTCCGGCTATTCCCCTTGCGCGCGCTTCGGACCACGGCAGTAGCTGTTAGACGTGTATACTCCAGCGGAACTCGCCTTGATCACATTAACGACCCTCGCTACCTCTGGTTGAACCCAAAGATCAAATCGCGCAATAGAACATTCTTTATTGTGGACTTGGCGAAGGCCGGGATTACCAACTACTCACAAATTATTAACATCGAGGGTAACTATATGAGCTTCAACGAATTACGGGAAGCTTATTCGATAACCGATACCTTAGACAATTTTACAGAGTTCAACAAATTAATCTGCGCCGTGCCGAAAGCTTGGGATAAAGGCGATCCACAAAGCCCAAGTAAGACCGATTATTCCACCAAATTGTTTGACTTGATCGAAAACTTAAAAGATTACCAAACAACGAAATCAATATATAACGATGTTATCGCAGCTAGCGCAACAACCTCCATAAAACCGCAGGAAAGCTGGACGCGCTCCCTCGATATCACTATCGAAAACTGGGGACAAATTTACCATGATAATTATTTCTGCACCTTAGAAACTCGGTACCGCTCCTTTCAAATGAAACTAAATAACAGAGCTATAGTAACCAATGATAAATTACATCGTATGGGATTTAAGGACACTAATCGATGTGGATTTTGCAAGATCGAACCGGAAACATTAACCCACCTATTCTATTTTTGCCCCAAAATCAAAGCTTATTGGAATAATGTCGAAAACTGGTTAAGCGCGGTGTTTCGTAGATCATTTAACCTAACCCCACAAAATTGTTTCTTTGGCATTGGTAACAAATGTGTTATTAACTGTATTTTATTATGTGCAAGATTTTGTATATACAGAGGAAAAACAACGGATACAGTGCCCACGATTCACTTACTCATTAGTGAAGTGGAAGCCCTAAGAAAAAGGGAAATGATAATAGCAAAAAAAGGAAACAAACTAGAATCTCATCACCGTAAATGGACTACCATTCCAGAGTGAAGTGTATTAAATATATTGCTGTATGTTTGTATCGTTGCCCGTTCACCTTCTATTAATAAAAAAAATGTGTTAAAAAAAAAAATGTAGGACCAATCAACATAAGAGCAAAATGAGAGATTGCGATATTTTACCAGCTATTGGTCAGTTTTGTTTTTAAATTCAAGTTTTGGAATCAAGATTTTCTCCTCTTCCTTTTAGTACGTTCTTGTGAGCAGGGAAAGTGAAATACATCGTTGGATTGAAACATCGTTTTGGAATTATTCAGTAAATTTTGAAGGTGTCTGAAAATTTCTTTTTTTGCCTGTTTAGGAAAGATATGCTTCATATTGAGTTTTAATTACAAAAAGTAGTGATTTGCCCTAAAAATAACATAACTAGTTTAGACCTAGAATATGCCAGTCTAAAGTTATGTAAACCTGTGACAAAATGGTAGATGGGTGGGACCTTTTACCCACCTTCGGTCAGGACAAACATTGACACATTTTATTAATTTATGTACGCTAAACCCAACAATCCTAGTGTTTTTTTAATGTACAACCACAGTCACATTTCGCTCAAAGAAATTGTAATCGCAAGCGCAAGAAACACCTATTGAACATACTATGAACCTTCTGGTGTCGATATTTCTTTAATTGTCAAACACGGATGTGGCGGTGCTTTAGCGATATCAGGGAAATACAATGAAGTACAGAAATATGTACGTGATTAGTGCCCGCATGCTATGGGGCGCCGTTTGTAAAAAATCAATTTATTGAACGATTTAGCTAAATCGGCACCTTTTTCTGCCAATTTGGCCAATTGGTCGCCTTTTTCTGTCCAAAATAGTAGAAAGCATAATATAAGAAGAATAACTTAAAAGTTGATTTCTGCCGATTATAATTATGGGTCTCATTTGGAAAAATGGGACACATCTTGTTTTTGTCCGTTTTTTTTTCGTCAAACGCTTGACAGGCATGGCTTGTGGACCCAACATCTACCAGAAAGGGTAATGGAATCATAATGAAACTCGGTAATTTGTTAGATCACATAGTTTAGATATGCAGAAGCCAAAATTTTGGGTAATAATTCTAGGGGAATTCCCCTGGGACGTTAAAAACAAAAACAGTATTTTTTAATAAAAATTTAGCTTTTTGAGGCATAGCGCTTGAACAGCTTATCTCTCTTTGTTTAAATTTGGTGAAATGTAAGTGCATTAACCACTGATATAACACTTGAAAGAATTAAAAAATTTACCTAGGGAAATACCCTAAAAAATAAGATTTTGTTTTAAATCATGATTGTGACAGGCATGGCTTGTGGCCCCAACATATACTGGAAAAAGTAATGGAATCGCAATAAAACTTTGTCATTTGTTAGACAATATGTCCTAGATAGGCAAAAAACAAACTTTTGGGTAATATACCTAGGGGGAATTCCCCTGGGAGATAAATAACCGAAATGGAATTTAAAAAAAAAAATTAGTTCTTTTTGCGCATAACGCTTAAACGGCTGCTCCAAATTTCAATTAGATTTGATAAAATATAAGTGCATTAGCCACTGATAAAACACCTAAAAGAATTTTAAAAAATACCCAGGGAAATACCCTAAAAAATAAGATTTTGTTCTCAAATCATGATTGTGACAGGCATGGCTTGTGACCCGACATCTAACAGAATAAGTATTAAAATTGCAATTAAACTTTGTCATTTGTTAGACAACATGGTCTAGATATGCGGAAACCAAAATTTTGGGCAATATACCCAGGGAATTCCCCTGTGAGTTGAAAAACCAAAACGGTATTTTTTTTAAATAATTAGCTGTTTTGCGCATAGTGCTCAAATGGCTGCTCCATTTTAAATTAGATTTGATAAAATGTGAGTGCATTAGTCACTAATATAACACTTAAAAGAATTAAAAAATTAACTATGGAAATACCCTAAAATGAGATTTTGTTCTTAAATCATGATTGTGACAGGCATGGCTTGTGGCTCCGACATCTACTAGAAAACGTAATGGAATCGCAATAAAACTTAGCCATTTGTTAGACAACAAGGCCTAATTATGCGGAAAAATTTTGGGTAATATACCCAGGGGAATTCCCCTGGTAGTTAAAAAAACTAAAACGGTATTTTTTCTAAAAAAAAATATTTAGGGCATAGCGCTTGGTCGGCTAAAATGTTAGTTCCCTATCCGACGTTGTACCACTGAGCTATAAGAAATACAATCAGGGCCGGTTTTAGGCCGATTTGACCGATTAGATCAAATTGGGCCCCGCACCTTGAAGGGGCCCCGCGCTAGCGGGGGTCTTTCTGTATTACGATGTTTAAAATACTACTGAAACGTAAAATAAAAAGTGAAATAATATTCTTTCTCATATTATCAATTTGTTATGCATCGTAACTAAGTCAAATTTATATTTCTTTGTCTGCCTGTTACGTCATAATGAATATGGTTGCTAAACAATATATACTGTATAAAGTGGAACCCCGCTTGGAGACCACCTCGATAACACGGCCACCTCGATCATTATCACGACCAGTTTAGTGCAATCCCAAATAATTTACTATGGTAATGCATTGCATTCTGTTTTAATAACGCGACCACCCCGGTTTCCAGACAAGGACCACCATATTTTGGTCCAAAACGTCAAATTTCACTCCGCTTAAGTGACCACATGTGCTAAATAATTTGCCTTTGTCACCAAAATATTAAGGTTAAATTTCTTATATAATCAAAACAATAAGAATAAATGAGCGCACACAAAAAATGTCGCCAACAGAACTGAATCCTACAAGATAAACTTTAGTAATCAATTCATTCTGCAGTATCTGATAAAAATAATGGCATTGGGGGGAAATTTAGTAAAAATGCAGACGTTTAAGCTGCATATGACGACAACTTGCTGCAAATCAAAATTCACTAACACGGCCACACCGCTAAAGCGACCGCTTGATCACGGTCCCATAGGTGGTCAGGTATAAGCGGGGTTCTACTGTATATATATGTTTGGAAGTAAAACAATATATCGTAAATAAGCATCCACCTTTAGTTTGTTTTATAGCAAGTATTAAATGTCTATTTTTGTAGTTTGTATGAACTGGTATGTATTTTATGATATATAAACACCCATAAATTTTGCTTTGAAGAGTAGGGGCCCCGCCATCACATTTCTAATTGGGCCCCGCGGTTCCTAGCACCGGGCCTGAATACAATACCTAGGGAAATACCCTAAAAATTACGACTTGTTTCAAAACCATGATTGTATCAGGCATGCCATATCGCGCCGACATCTCCAACAAGGAGTGGCCAAAGCGGATTAAAACTGTTTGTTAGATTATCTAACAAACATCTAACTTTGATAACATTACTCAGATATGTAAAAACAGAAAATAATGTACTAAGCCCAGTGGAATTTCCCCGAAATAATAAAACTCAATCGGGCTGTTTTGGGAATTGGCCTTCATTATACTATAGCGCGTGACAAGAAGCTTAAATTAAAACATTTGTGGTAAAATGTTCGGAAATCTCACACGCGTATTCTTTTTATAACTGCACATGGAAAAAAAGTTTGGTTTAATAACTATGGGACCCATGCGTTTATGCTTGCAGAAACAAAACTATGACAGTCCGGTTAAAACTTTCTGAAATGTTAATTAACATAATAGACCTGACATGCACATATCTAACATTAACATATATTGTGTAGGGAACAATAATATCAAGATCGGATTGTTACCTTAGGGACCCATGCGTTTATGCATGCAGAAACAAACTACATACCCGGTGTATAATATACATATGGTGGTTAGGGACCCTGCTCGCATATATATATACATATGGTACAAAATGTGTTTTACAAATAGTGGTGGTAAAAATACGTGGTTGACACTCTCTAGTTATTATTACCGTATTGGGTTTTATCGGTGTTTCCTCAACTTTAAGGTTATTATTCTTATATTATGCTTTCTACTATTTTTGTGTTAAAATATTGTGTAGGCCTATTTGTATTGAAATTAAAAAATTGATTTTTTTCAAACGGCGAATTTGTACAAACGGCGGCAGAAAAGTTGACGATTTAGCTAAATCAAAAAAAAAAGTTGAATTTTTACAAGCGGCGCCCCATAGCATGCCACTTACATTCACTGCGCTACCCACAGTCTGAATCTGTCTGACACATGCAGGGACGCTTACATCAATTTATCGATAAACGAACCTTATCCTGACGTTGGAGCCTCATTGGTTTCTCTAACTCATTGCAATCGTAGCGGAGGGAAAGATCTTGCGCTTCAAGAGTTACTCGAAGGGTTATCTTTTTTGACACAGTCCTCTATACTTCAGATTTAAACGTAGTTTTGTCGTCTGTACAGAACTGCATTGACATCGTACAACCTATGCGTGATGGTAACATGTTTGGAGTTTTGTTCACACGAGTAGAAAAACGTTACGGGAGCCAAATATTACTGCCAAGAAAATCTGGCCGCCAAATTAATGGAGTGAATGTGTTCGCTGAAACACACGGTACTTACTACGAAAGATACATGTTTTTTTGCATATATTGACACTGTTCTTTCACAAATACGTAAACGTTTAATGCACAATCTGACACAGTCCTATCATTACATTTTTTTCTTTCAAAATACTGCGTGAATCGATTGTTTGAAAGCAACAAATCCGCAGTAAAACAGTAGATATCTTTCTCCCCGTGACAAAGACGCAATGGCGGTTAAATAGTTGCGTTGGCAAATGTATTATCAAGGGCAACGAGAAACTGTTCCAGATCGAGCCATTGAAGTCTTAAAGCAAGCTTCAAATCTTCCCGGGATTTTGATTCTGTTGCAAATATTTGTCACATTTCCTGTGACAACTGCTACAAGTTAACCGTCATACCTAAATGGGCGAAACTCGATAGAATTGCCTTGCTTTCCTTAACTTACACCGTTATTATGGGTCCCATTTAAAAAAATGGGACACATATTGTTTTTGTCCGTTTTTTTTTCTTTTTTTTTCGTCAAACGCTTGACAGATATGGCTTGTGGCTTCGACATCTACTAGAAGGGATAATGGAATCGCAATGAAACTTAGTCATTTATTGGACCACATGGTCTAGATGAGCAGAAACCAAAATTTTGGGTAATATACCTAGGGGAATTCCCCTGGAAGGTGAAAAACCAAAACGGTATTTTTTTCAAAAATTTTAGCTTTTTTGGGCATAGCGCATGAACGGCGGCTCCAATTTTGATCAAATTTGGTAAAATAGTAGTGTGTTAGCCACTGCGTTACCAATTAGAAGAAACAAAATATTTACCTAGGAAAATACCCTAAAAATGAAGATATGTTTCTAAAGCAAGATTGTGACAGGCATGGATTGTGGCTCCGACATCTAACAGAAGGGATAATGGAATCCCAATGAAACTTCGTCATTTGTTAGACCACATGGTCTAGATATGCACAAACTAAAATTTTGGGTAATTAATCCAGGGGAATTCCCTTGATACGTTAAAAACCTAAACGGTATTTTTTTCTATTTTTTTTAGCTTTTTTGGGCATAGCGCTTGAACAGCTGCTCCAATTTTAATCAAATTTTTTGAAATGTAAGTAATTAGTCACTTATTTAATACCTAAAGAAAATAAAAAAATTCCCTTGGGAAATACCCCAAAAAATAGGATTTTGTTCCTAAATCAGGATTGTGACAAGCATGCCATTTCACCCCGACATTTACCAAAAGAAGTAATGGAATCGCGAATAAAATTTGACATTTGTTAGACAACATGGTCCTAGATATGCAGAAATCAAAATTGTGGGTGAAGAATTTAGGGAAATTCCCCTGAGACCTTAAAAACCAAAACGGTATTTTTTCTGAAAAAATAGCTTTTTACGGGATAGCGCTTGAACAGATTCTTCAATTTTAATCAGATTTGGTAGAATGTAAGTGCAATAGTGACTGATTTAGCACTTAAAACAAATAAAAAAGATTACCTAATGAAATACCCTAAAAACTAAGATTTTTTCCTCAAATCATGATAGTAACATGCATGGCATGGCGCCCCGACATCTACCAGAAAAATTAATGGAATGGCAATAAGAAATTTGACATTTGTAAAAGATCATGGTCTAGATATGCAGAAACTATAATGTTGGGTAATGAATCCAGGGGAATTCCACTTAGACGTTAAAAACCAAAACGTTCGAAACACAGGTCGAATCACCGCAATATGTTTAGGTTGAAGATAGTAGGCTAGATACATTAAACTGTAGTGATTTTAAGTTTTTTTTTAAATTGTTGAAATAAGCCCTTATAGGCCTACTTGCTCAGCTGTGACTGTTCCAAAACCTGAATTCTTCCGACATTACGCCATACTTGGCAAGCTGAAGTGTTGCGTTTTGTGTATAAATTCATTATATTAATCCAGTATTTAAAAATCGCTTTCTGGATGCGGCGACCAAGTAGTTGCACATTCGCACGTCTTTCTCGGCACGTCTTTTTGGCAGTTTGGAAACTTGGATAGGGATAGGATAGGATATTCATGTTTATCCCTGTGAATGGGAAAACCAAGTTGGTTAACACACGGGCAACCGTCAGGTGACCTCGCGCCCACCGTCGGGTTACCGGTGCTATTGCAGTATGTTGTATATAATAAATACGTTCCTTTTAATTTGGTAGAACCCATTAATCCGTTGGGTTCAGACAATGTTCATAAAGTGCCTTGCCCAAGGACACAACCGAATAGCTAGCGACAAGCTTTCGCACCTGCAAACTTACCACGTATTTTAAGTATTATTTTTGTTGGTACCTTGGCACGTGCCAAAAATCGGTCAGCATCTCCATTCGTGTCAGCTCTAAAAAAAGTGGCGTGGTGGCACTGAAAAAGTGGCATGTGATGTGTGACATTTTTGGTGAACAGCTCCACTCCCATCTGTATCAGAATAGTAGCTAGCATTAAAAAATATGGACCTCCCTGTTAAAAAAAGTGGCCTGTCATCAGCAAAACAGTTGCCTGTTTTTAAAACAAGCGGCCTATCTTAAAAACCCAGTCAAAAAACTGTGGCCGGACTTTAAAATAGAGTGGCCTGTGATAAAAGTCACTTTCGAGATATAACCTCTGTCGAACTTTCTTGTGTGTGGTAATTTTATTTGGTAAGTGACGTAAAGAAAATCATTTTTTAAAGTATACTGTTCCGTTTAAAACTTGTTTGCACAGCAGTGGCAAATGTATGGAATGTATAGTCATATCTACGATAGGTGTACCGTTTGAGTTATGTTAAATGAGTATAGCGGAAGTCTTCAAATCAAACCTTTTGTTTAACAAAAAACTGAGGTATAATGTATTATGGGTAGAGGAAGCCAACAACAAGTATAATTACGATAACTATTATAGTACCACGCCTGAGAACTCCATCAACTCATGTTTTTAGTATTGTGTCTGTTTAACATACTTAACCTGTAAGCTGTAACCTGTAATAGCTCCCCAGTATGGAAAGTACATCAATTTTCGACGAGATCTCGAGTGTGCAAGCGCCAAATATTTAAGTGTGCAGTGTGCAAACGTCCAAAAGTGCACACTTTAAGTGTGCACACAATCTCCTTTTTATTACTGTTTTACCAAAATCTTAAAAAAAACATATTATTCTATCCTCAATCTTTCGTGTTTGTTAGCTAACATATCTATCTACGTAACATAGGGTCGGATAAATAACAAAAAATGTACTGTCAGTAAATTACCCGAGGTCCAGAGGTAGGTTTACAGGTTTGTTGGAAATTATAGGATCTTTATGTTCGCGATCGTGTAAAATTACCCAAGTGTGCAAAGACGCGGTGTAAAAAAACTCGAGTGTGCAGCTGCCGTACTTTCCATACTGAAGCTCCATGTGGTAACCGGATACAGTACCGTACTGCATAAAACACCCTAAATCGGTTTGGCCGGATTTCCTGTCAAAAATTAAAGAAAATAAAGTTTCAAAGCGTACAGCGGCAGTTTTATAAAGTAATTACGACTTACTAACACAGAACTTAAAACTCAAAAGTCAATCATGCCAGCACCCATCTGTCTATCAAATCTCCGAGAGACTACGTCACTTAGATGCTTGCACCCCGATTTGCTGAGTTAAAAATTTGATGCTAACTGTACTCAATTATGACTCTACAATCCAACTCTGTCATAGAAGATTCTATTTTATTCAAGGTTAAATATGTTAAACACACACAGTTTTTCATTTTTTAACCACTTCTGCGATAGTGCTAGAACAAGAACGGTGTCTCTTGTAAAGGCTGCACTTTAAATTTTAGCTTCTTACTCCGAAGCCAAGTTTTTACACTGTAAATCAATTTCTCACTAAAAACAATGACAACGTAGTTGTGGGGATTAGCTATTATAACTGTAGCGACCCACCAATTATCAGGCCTGTAGTCGTATGCTATCGCAGTCCAAGAACAAAAAACTTGCGACCACTCTCGGACAGGTCTCGTCGTTTAATAATAATCTCAAAGTCGAACACAATGTCAAGACACAAAGTCGGGGTTAGAACAGATGCGCGAAAGGTGTAAACATAATAGGCAACAATAAGTTAAAAAAAATACAGAACGCTACATAGTAATGTGTAAAGAGGAAGTTATTACGAACCAACATCGCCTGTTGGTTTACAGAGCGTGGGAATTCAGGTACAACGACAATATGCACAATATGATGGACATTGACAAACCGCGAAATTACTACAATACCTTCCCCTCCCTTAAACTTGATTTTAGAAATCAGTTATCCCAAATAATTGTACGAATTCGCGGCGAATATACACAATGATTATGAGAAAGTCCAACTTTTAGCATGGTAGAACATCGATCTGGTGAATCTAAAATGAAAATACCCCGCCATGCTCATGTAAGTGATGAAATTAATAGTTCTCGCTCATGTTAGTGACAAAATGCTTCGTCCTGATCATGGTAAAACCTGTACCGCTTATGTTAGTGATGAATATAATACTTGTATTGTAATTCTTAGACTGCGTTTCTCATAATCAAAACAATTTTTGCAGAAACGAAATAGGCAACAGTAGTTAAATTTAAAACACAAGCTTCCCGATGGCACTGAAAAGAATTACAAAGGTACTGTTATTAATCTTGTCCCTTATTCTTATTCACAATTAAAAATAAATTGTTTGTGTTAAGCACTATACACGATATACCGGTACCGGTATATTACTATATATATATATAAATACATATATTTTATATATATATATACATATAGGCCTCTATTAAATTTTTAGACCACTTGAATTTTAGGATAATTTTAGTACACAACTTTTTGTTTTGTTTATGTTACACTTGTTCCAAAATTTAAGCTTTATATAAGTGAAATATTTAACCAACTGCACATGTTTCTGTTTTGCAAGAATGTCAAGCTTGGATATATATTTATATACTTATTTAATTTTGAATAAAATGTGTCTCTACTGGACCCATCACAAAAGCAAATACAAAAACCTGTTTATAATTTAAATTTTGATTATAATCAGGAAACCCTGAAAGTAATTAGGTTAATAAGCAAGTGACGGGGTTCAGGTGCACAATGAACTCTCGAAACCACTAACCTTAATTAAAATCTAGCTTAATATAACTTAAACATTATAATTTTATCTTTGGAACAGGAGTTACAGGATTTAACCCGAGATCCACCTGCTCAATGCAGTGCAGGGCCAGTTGGAGATGATAGTAAGTTTGGTTTTTATATTTTGTCTGTGTAAAAGGGAAACTGAGAGAATTATTAGACAGTCAATTGTAAGATTATCTTGCGAATACGTAAGGGGTGTTAACCTATACCTTGCCTCCATCAACAGGTAACTTATCTATTGCAGTGTGTTGTATGTGTTTGAGACTTTTCTTTTATTATAACGCATTAATCCATTGGGTAAAGTCGATGTCTGCTAGTTCTTTATGCAAGGACACAACCATCTAGCAAGCAGCTAGTTTTTATCCCAACCATTTAGCTGCCTGCAGACCATTGACGCCATTACTGATTTAGCTGTTCGGTTAGAATATTTGTGTCAGATAATTGCACAAATTTTTACAGTGTTTCACTGGCAAGCCACAATTATGGGACCGGTATGTATGAATTTCAGTTTCTCTTTGTACAAATTTTTCCAGTGTATACAAACCTAATCATTTGTTGTTGGAAATGAAAGATGTGGTGATATTTATATTTTTAAGTTGTTTTGGTCTGAATTTTTGTTTACTTTCCACCCAATTGTGTAAACTTGTATATTGTAGCACTTGGTAAAGCTTAGATTAGAGTAGGGTTTGTGGTTTAAGGCCCTTTAAGTTTGATGAAAGTTTTATACCTTAATTGAAAATAATATATCTTTAATGATATTATCATTACAGACTGAGTCACCATTCCAAGGAGGCATATTTTTTCTTTCAATTACCTTTCCAACAGACTACCCATTCAAACCACCAAAAGTAAGTACAAACCTGCATTTTTTGTCAATTGAAAAGAACCTAGAGTGCCCAACAAGTGTTAACCACCACTATTTATGATTTTCTCATTTAGACTGTATGCTAAAAAAATTAACTTAAGAAATACACACTAGTGCACCAAGCCACCAATACTATGTTACCTTAAATTTAAAGACATTTAAGAAAACTGGAAATGCTTGTGGACACAAAAGCGCTTCGACAAAACAAAAAAATAATAATAAAACTTCTATATTAAATCAAATTAGGAATGGAAATAAGGCATAACTAGTGAATGTAGTTGGCGCTACTGTTATCCTAAAATGACCCAGGTTTAAAAATCACTGAGAGTCGCAAAACCAATAATATTTTCGCAATAAAAGGAAAACAACTAGGGTTGTGAAAATACCTACATTCTTTTAACGGTTATCCGATAAAAAAAAATCGGTTAACCTGTTTGTTAACCAATTTTTAGCCTAGTATTCTCTCTCGCTGGTAGTTAGTAATGGGAAGAGCCTGGGAAACAATGCACTCAGGAGTGCTTCAGTGGTCCTGTATTGGAATTAGGTCAACATGACCCTAGGTTAAATTGCCGATCAAACCAATAAACACCGTGACAAACTACGGTTAGCATAGCGGTTAGCAACGCTAAGACCTACAAAATCATACCAACTCGAGATCTCGACCGTTACTCGACCTATCACTAATTCCTACTGCAAGTATTTAGGCTAATATAGTTATAGATATTACATAAAACACTCTTTACTGTTAACGATATCCCCTCCTACAAACATGTTTTTTATCCTTTAATATTGTTGTTTTGCATTGTTAATAATTAGTGCTATTTTGAAATAAAATATATGACCAATATCACAAAGCCCAGTTTCTTGAAATTCGCAGCCTTAAGTTTCCACTGTTTAAACATCTTAGAAACTCAACAAAAACTAATTTGACTACTACTATTTTACCATACTAATTGATAACTTACATGAATATGTAATTATCAAAATCTAAAACCAGTATAATGGAGTTATCTACACAGGGTTAAGCTCCGTTAAAGTTAATGGTATCCAGTTGATCTACTTGTGCGTTAATAATTGCAAGTAATTTAAATTTGTATGCAACAAGTTTGTGATATATTGTTTGTGCTTGTTTATAAACAAACATTGCATCCAACTTACCCCATTAACCACATCCTGTTTATAATTATCAAACAACAGTCCATGCAGTTGTATAGGCCTATAACTTAATTATCGAGGTCAATTACAGTGAGCAGTTTTAGATTTTTTAATCCTTGCAAAAATATTTAATGGAACGGAATGTAATTCTTCCCTGGTGCAGTAAATCTAATTGTGTAATACTGTATATTGAAATGTTTTATTTGATTGGTATGACCTTGGATCTGACAGTGATTATATTTTATGCTATATATTTATTTAAATTTGTTTATTTTCGTGGGTTTGACCTAAATAAAGCAGTCATTTTACACTAGGAAGTTAATGTAGTCAAAACCAGAATGCTGTTTTAGATTTATTTTTATTTAATTTTAAAATAGTATTCTTTTACAGGTAGCTTTCATCACAAAAATTTACCATCCAAACATAAACAACAACGGAAGCATCTGTCTTGATATATTGCGATCTCAATGGTCTCCAGCACTGACTGTGTCGAAAGGTATGTGGTATGCTCTACTCAAATTGCAGTGCTAAAATTCTGCTAAAAATACATTCACCTCAATTCAACAACTTTTTTTTTAAATTACTAATTAAACCTGTTGTGTTTTTTTTTTCAGTTCTGTTGTCAATAAGTTCACTTTTATGTGACCCAAACCCGGATGACCCTCTCGTACCAGAAATCGCCAAAATGTACAAAAATGACCACTTAAAGTATTGTCAAATCGCCAAAGAGTGGACAAGAAAATACACCTCGCAATAAGCCATGGGTGATTTTGAACACCAAGTTGAAAATATTGTAAATTGCAATTTCTCACAGCTCCTGTATTTATTGAGTGTTGTGTATCGAGTGAATTCCTGGTTTGTAAAATTGTACTCACTTTTTTCTTTGGCTGACTGAAAAGTTGAACTTGTTTTGGGTAAATACTGAAAGAAATGTTAAAGCTAAGACATTTTTAACCATATTTATAATTAATTGAGTACTTTCAGGCTAACTGCACAATAACCATAATTCATGTTGTTTAGTGTTGCGTTGTACCAACAGTTAAATCAATACAATCTGTCATAGTCCACATTTTACTCTGCCCTTAATTTTCATTAGTTGGAATTAGCGCTTGTAATTTATTTTATTTAAACTATAGACAAGTGGTCGAAATTAAACTGTTGTTGCAGCGCTGCATTTGTATTTAATCTAGATCAGGATAGATTCTCATTAGTCGGTCTATAGTGATTATGTGAAATGTAGAAAATATCACTGAGTTGGCCTTAATGTGATGTTTAAAATGTAGGAAATACAAGGGAATTTGTGATAATGGATTGATAGTTTCAACTGAATGGTGTATATAAGGGAAGCACTAGTATTCAGTGGTTGCATAGTTCATCTGGTTAAGGTATTTGTTTTAGAATGTTGAATCGAAACCTGATCAGTTGTATTCTTTATTAGAAATCATTGCCTAAATCTAAGGGGTAGGAAAACATTTCAAATATACAAAGCAACAGCTCTTAAAAGTAGTCTGTAGATAAAACATTTTATGGTGTTGCATTTTGCATATAAGGTTTGTGGATCCACAATTTAGAATTTTTAAGATTCCAATATCTAGGAATTTGAATTTTTATGATCAATTTGATAGAAATAGTAGATATTCAAAATATAAACATAAAATCACCGCTGGTCGGCTGCGATCCATAGCGCAACAAAATCGTTCCACTTATTATGCATGAGTTCAACAATTGATAATCATGATTAGTTAGTTATCTTGGGTGATATGTAAAGGAAAAATCCGTAAACTCAAAATTGTAAATATAGCTTCTTCATTTGTAATATTGATAAGAAACATCCGACGTGGTAACTTTAGTCTTTAAAATAACGTGGTAACGGAAACCAATTTTTCTATCATTAGCAACACCACAAACATAGGGAGCAATTGCAACAAAGATCTCCCACAGAAGATAGTGTTTGGAGACTTGGTTTAGTTTATTTTTCACATTAGGATAATAAAAAAATATGCTTACTGTGTAGAGTTGTGTGAGCGAGTCTTAAATTTCTCTTACCACAGTTTAACAGCATATTGCTAGTTCACTCAAATTTAAGTAAAAGGTAAAACATTCTAGAATAGGATTTGAAATACATATATTATTTTAAAAAACATAATTATCCTATATTGTACCACACTAAGTGAAGGTGTCACAGTCCGTACAAAGTTTTTTTAATGCCAAATAACACACACACACAAAGCTGGATCGTCCCAGCAGCTCGCTTTGCTCTAACACCCTTTTTTCATCATTTTTTGAGCTCGTTTTGATCCTACAAGAAACACAAAATATTTTCCAAATGAAATGACTTTTTAAACTCAAGGACACTGTAGGTCAGCATTCTGATATTTATTAAGCAAAAAAAACACACAAGAAAACACAACTAAAGCGTTTGTACAGCGTAACGGATACAGTAATTAAAAGTTTTGGCAGTGTAGTTTTGGAATAGATGCTGCAGGATGATTGTTTCTTTGAAGCATGTTTAGTATTTGCAACCAAAATCTGTGTTATAGTACAAAAGTGATGGCAGTTTTATTTGGTTAAAACGAATATACACACAATAACTTTACATGTATACAACATATTTGTTTATAAGGGCTACAAAACTATACTTGGCAGGAATAACAAAGCAGCATACAGCAATTTGGAGTGTAGTAAAATCATCAAATCAAAAATGACTTCAAATAGTTAAAATCAGGAAAATATTTTTATTAAAAGACAACCCTAAAAACACACATACTAGAATGACACTATTTGGTATCTAAAGGCCAGGAAAGAAATACAACTTTTTGCTCAGACTTGACTGGAACTCTGACATCTCTTTGCACCTGTGATTTACATAAATCAGTTAATGGGTTGGCTGTTGATTTTCTTATACACGAAAAACAATATTTCGTTCCGACTCGTTTAACATGTCGAACCTACAACCAAAATGTGACAATAGTTGCATGTAAGGCAAGGAATAGTAAACACTCTAAACCAACAATTGAAATGATTGCCAACAGTATTTTAGTGATTTGCTGTGTCAGAACCACTATACAATGGTTTCCCTGCCATCAAGATAAGCCCAAGCACAATATGTACTATGCATCACATCTTACCACCATGTCTACTTTACAGATGCGTCTAATATTAAATTTAACTTATTAACATTTATCACAAATCAGAAAAACCTGTGAAACTGAGATCCAGGGCTGCACCCCTCTTTTTGCTTCACTATGTTGTTGACAATTGTCATAATTTCTAGGAAATCTTTGTCGCATGCATGTCTTGCTAAAACCTAAAATGATATTTAGAAACATTAATTGCTTATCTGAGTTTGTGGTCAATATCATTTTTCAATATATATATATATTATATATATATATATATACCATTTCATAAGTAATTGTGAACAGCAGATCTTTTTGGTGGTTCTCATTAACATTGTGAATCATAAGCACTTTTATAAACGGCGCTAAGAAAAAAAATACATAATGGGTTAAGCCATTGCTTTGTCTTTTGAGTGACATTTTCCGTCATCCGTTTTAGAAAGATTTTGTGGTGCATTCGAATAAAATGAATTTTGTAAGTTATTTCAACAATCCATTTTAAATTGCATGTCGTATTGCCATAGTTCTTTGATTTAAGATTGCGGATGCTCATACACTTAAGATTTCAAATTTGGGTCCGACATGAAAAAAGTTTAAGAACTATGATGCAGTTTGCTCATTACAAAAAAAAACATAAAAACAATATAAAAAAAACAGGTAAATTTAAAAATCAAATCAAAAATCCAAACCAGTCCACCACAGCACAAGAATCTCACTCACCCTGACAAGCGCTTGTATGTACCAGCTCCCGTGCTTCGTGTTTCGCATTGCAGCGAATCCTTTCATCGTTGCCTTGCCTACAAATGTGTCTGATGTACGAGGCAGCTTGTTTCGTACACGAACCCTTGAACTTGATGGGGACCCTCTGTTTGAACTAGACTCAGTGTCTCCCTCTGGTGGCTAAAATACACAAGAAAAAAGGAGATAACTCTATGACAATAAATCATGTAGTAACTAATGAGATGACATAGGTGATGAAGAATATTCATAATGTTTATAATTTTGTCACCTTAATCGGTCCATCCCGTACATCTACTCCAACATCTGGGGATTCCCCTCGGCAAGCTTGGATGAAAAATAACTGAAAAACACAGAGTACATAAAACTTGAAATTCTGTACAGAACACACTGCTTTTACAGTTTAGATATTTTTATAACACTAAACTACCAAAGGCATTTTTTTATAGTGGGTTATTATGGTCTTGCATGGGGTTTGAACCTACTTTGGGTTTATTATGAAGAGCGACACAGTTTTCATTATTGAAAAGGTCAACCATGTTTTCAATTGAAACTTGTCGCCCATCACGACCACAGAAATATCCTTCATCTCCATGGCTTAGCACCGCTACTACTGTACAGTTGTTGTAGAAATGTTCTTCCAAATCGGAAAATTTCTGGATAAAATAAATTTTATTGGGGCATATGTAGGGTACTTTAGTTTTTTTTGTTTATTATATGTAGGGAATTTTAGTTTTGTATTTAAATTCAGATAAAAACATACTAACGGAGAAACAGGAACACAACAAAAGTAAATTAAAAAGTATCTGCATGTCCATTGCATATACAAAAAATTCATCAAAAAAAATTGCTTGACAACCAAGTTACAGAGGTTATTTATTGGGGCTTGTTTAATATATGTTTTGACTAGAAGTCGTACTAGCCCCTATCTATTCAGGCCAGCCTGTCAGATGTCAAAAAATAGTGTGGGCCTTTTCTATATGACATCCCATGTCAACAGTCTAAAATGCAAGCAAATATATATATGGCCCTACATCTGCCTAATATATCCACCTTAAGTGTGTCAATTATTTCTTGAGCAGTACCGTCAATCAAAACGTAGCATTGAAATCCCATTTGTCTTAAGACCACTTCCAGTCTTACGCGGTCAACTTTGCCTCCCTGTATTTAGAAAGAAATTATATTTGGACAAATTCATATATAGTGGGCATGGGCTTTTTTCTAGAGATGCAACCATTGATGAACTATTTTAAAGTAATCTGTTAAGATTATATTATTTAAATATATGATTTAAAGTACAATTTAGTTTAAAACAGTGGTAACAGACATGTAGTTCGGAACTTTAACCACCAGTGGCACCAATACCACTGCCTGCCCAAGCGTGTTACATTTTACAAACTATAATATTAATACACATTTGGTTGTATAATTTTTTGGTCACTTTTATGTTATTAAGCACTAACCTCTCTGTTATCCAAACCAGTCTCCGGCACAAAATGTTCATTGGAAATAATCAATGCAGCTCCAATAGGCTTGTTATTCATCGGATAACTGCCGTTCATGTTTTTCTGTTTAAACTATCAATACAAAAATGTTAGTTTTAGAATGTTTTATTATAGTTGTCAATATTAAATAAAATAGTATATTAACTCTCTTGTATAGAAATTCAAAATACTTATCTTTGGAATCTTAATTTTTACATTAATAGGACTTTCAGGAGTCAAAATTATGGAAGTCAAAAATATTACATTCTTAATTGCTAAACACAACTGATGTTAAATAATTTTTAATGTGTTACAACAAATCACAAAATAAGAGTAGTGGGCATTTGTGCAGAAAGTGGCAACTTAAATGTTATTGTCAAGGCTGCTTTAGATTTTATCTGGTTTGCATATAC
>CH003444.1:647193-663707 GCA_000149265.1 Ciona savignyi
ACTTTTTTGTAATAAAATAAAATTTAAAATAAATAGTTCTTTTCAGCTTCATGATATCAAAAAACAAAAAAGCGACCACAAATTGGCTTAAATGCAGGGAACCGGTCGTTGTGTATAACGATCGTATTCTCGGGTATAGCAAAAGTTTTCCTGCAGTAATATACCTGAAATTTGTCGCTACATATCTAATATATATTAGCTTACTAGTCACAAAATATAAGGTGTTTAAGAAAAATTGGCACCGAAATTTCGCAAAATGTTGTCATGTTTATATTTTTGGGTACACCAGAAATTTACCTTGTGTAAATTTCTAAAAATTTACATTTTATCTAAACCATAATAGCTCACACCTTTAGAAGATTTACCTCAATTGGCGATGTCCTTCCTTTTTAAATAGAGCGTAAATGACACTGATCACTAGTTTCAGCGAATTAAATTTTTTGGGATTTTCCGGAAAAGGGTTAAAGATAGGTGAGGGGCTTATGTATCTTAGTTCGTATTCTGATTATCTATTTAAATATTTGGAATTTGGTTTTTAGCTCTTTTATATACACAATAATAATGAGTTTATGATTTCTTATGTCTATTCTATTTTGAGGATTTCTCTGGTGAAACTGGATTATTTTAGTTAAAAGTGTGTTTTTCCCATCCGCATTACGAATCTTTAACTTATCTAGAAATTTGAAGCGAATATTCCTTTATAATCCGAAAATATCTGGGATAATGCCAAAAATGCACAAAAATAGGTTTCTGTTTCACATTTTTCCGATAGCAAGAATCCCCCTTGGGTTTTTCACTCTGATGTCTAAATCCTTGATTAATTGAAATCGAATGGTTAAAATAAAAGTTTCAATATACAAACCAGCAATGGCTTCAACGACTGGACGATGGCCACAAAGTACCACGAGTCAATGTCCCACACATACATACACAAAATGATAATCCCATTCTACATTTTGTAAATAAACAAACTTCTTTACATCTAGTAGACAATGTGGAAAACTTCTAATGTAGTATTGACCAAGTCAGTGGTATATTTTATTGTGTAGTTTATAGTTTTATTATCTCTCTTTCTAAATAATGGTAGCAGCATGGTTTATGCTATTTTAAGCATACATCAAAACTGCATTGTTTTTAACTTAAAACACTTAGCGAATTGTTTTTTAACTTAAAATGCATAGCGAATTAATATTGTTTTTTTTTTGTTTTTAAGGGATCAGTCACTGTGTTAAGGGAGTGCCCAGTTGTTCCAGAAGAAATGGCACATTCAACTACTGATAGTAACTCTAATAACTATTCTACTGATAAAAATGCAACTTTAAAAGTCTCTACTTTCGATAGTAGTAGACTTCTAAGCGCACAAAAAGAAGCGGAAGTCCTTGCAATGTCAACAGAAATCACGGATGATGGAATTGATTCACTGATTGAAAATGTTCAACAGTCATCCTCAGGGTCACAAGAGTTTAATGTGAAATCAAAACCAGCCACATCAAGCCAAGTAAAAGAAATATCCAGGTAAATTAAAATTTTAACTATTCCCCATTATTATGATAATCATGGTATTCTCTGGTAACTGTCGAATTTAAAAGTTGTTATAACAAGTGGAATCACTGTTGAATCTTTAGATTAAAATCAGTTAATCAAGATTAACAAAGTTTAGATGTTGTTCATTAAGTATCTTGCCAAAGAACCTAAAGACTCACCTAAGAACATATTTTTATAAATGCGTCTTCTGGTCTACAACTACCGTCATAACGGTATGGTAATATGTGGACTGTGAAAAAATTAAAATAATAATATGCTTCATAGAAGTATAGTGAAGTAACTAAGCTAAAAAGTATGGTAGCGCTTCTAATAACTGTAAATTGAAGGAGTCCTAATTGTCTTTAGTCATACTATTATCTGTTAACTAACTTGTTAAATAATCCTAGACCCTGAAACTCTAAAAGTTACTGTAAAAAATGTTGTAGCTCAACTATTTTTAATTAAAAATATAGTTATGACTTGGGTCTTACACGCTTTCTGTGGAAATATTTAAACCTAATGTGTTGCAGTATGGCTCAACATTGTGATATGTGTTGTGATGCAATTTTAATGCAATTCTTCTCCTATTTTTATGTAGACCAAGACCCTGTAGTCCATTGCTTTTTGATTCAAGTCAAGTGTCAACCCCAGACCCTGAAAGCATGGAGATTCAGGATGAGGTGATTAAATGTTTTTCTAAAAAAATTTATCACTAATTAATATGTCAAATACCAAACCAGTGAGCCAATTTATCATTTGGTAGTTTATTTAAAATAAATGTTTTTAGATTGATAGAAAACACTCACCTTCCACTATTGATAACACCACTGCTAAAATACACATTTAGATGACAAATTTATCATAAATACAAAGCTCTGAAACATTGTTAGTGTGATCAAAAAAATTGTTAGTGTTACCAGATGTATCTTTTTCTCGGTTTTAGGTATCACTGCCCGCAATTAAAGAAATGGGAGATTTAAACAAGATACCTTACTGTTGGGAGACTAATCCATTTAATGCAAAATCGGAAACAAGGCACCTTAAACTTTATAATGTAAGGTACTTAATGTGTTAGTTATCAATATTCTCTTTTAATCTCTTTGTTACCGGAGACTTTATAAATAGATTAATAATTGGAGAGCAAGATTCCTAAGTGTTGCCCATAGAGCTCTTAACCAAGCTCCTTGCAGCCCTTTCCCAGGCTGTCCTAATTATAAATGCTTAAAAAAAAGCAAATGAAAAAAATAAATACCTGATTTTCACGGAGCCCTTGCAATGTCTTATAAACATAACGAAAAAGTGTGTTAGTTTTAACATCAAAATGCAAATTTTAATGTCATACATGATACACTTTTTAAAAGCACTAGCAAATTAAGCTCATAAATGCCTGCAGTGTAATATTCTCCATAGACAGAACATAAAGGTCCTGGTCCTCCTCCCTCGAAATCGACTACGTATTATGACATTTGGGATTCCCACCATGTAAGACTTCCGTGCTCTCCGGAGAATCGTTATCCAGTTGAAGAGAACAAAGAGAAAAAGTTGGTGAAGAGATGGGACCTCATACAAAGTTCACTTCGATTAGGCATTGCAAATGGATATCAGCTACAGGTAAAAATATTTAACAGGTCTTTGCTGATGTCCAGGTGTTTAAGTTCCAGATTATGGCCGGACATAAGATCCAAATTCTGAGTTCATTTCTTTGTTGACTACCGCTACTGGAAATAGTATAAATTTCTCATATCAATCCATGCGGTACGTCTAAATACTACAGGAGCGCTTGGACCGCTTGGAGCGCATGGAGCACTTAAATCGCTTGGAGCGCTTGGATCGCTTTGGATCGCATTGGATCGCTTACTATACTTAGTAATTACAAAAGCCATGATATTAATGTTAGGGGTTGGGGTTAAAAGTTAGTTCTGGGGGTTGAGATTAGTGGGTTTGGGACAGGGGTTAAAATTACTTTCCATAGCAATCTAAGTGATCCAAGCGATCCAAGCGGTCCTGTAGTATTTAGAGGCACCCCAATCCATGTCGATTGGGATAGTTAGAAAAAATCTATAAACAAAATTTCGTCTGGTGAGCAAAAACCAAACGTTTTTTCATTACGTGATCATCGCAAATTTTATATTGAAATCCAACTGTAACTATGCGTAATTTGATAATCATTCATGTTATCATTGCCTTAATTTGAATACCCTGGGAATAAACATAAGTAATGTATGTTTGTCTAAGAAAGTAGATTTAAGTACTATCTTCTTAAGTCTTTTTAAATCGAGTTATTAATGTTTCTTTTCTTTTTAGAAAGCAATTCTTGCCTACAACAGTAGATACTGCAAAAAGTGGTCATTTCATATGCTGGAAAATTTCTTCTCTCAATCAAGTGAAACATACAAACAGAAATTCTTCAATGTGATCTTACCCAGGATGGTTGATCTCGCACTCTCCTTGCCAGCCATCTGCATTGAGGTTTAATAATCTATGGTGCTTGATGATAGATTAAACTTGACTTCTTGTAATTAATATTTGACCAATTTTATTTTCAGAGTTATCGCCAATACTTTCGGATTAGAAAGAAATATTTCTTTAAAATAATTAAGTTTAGAGAGATACAAAATGAGTCAGAAACACATACCGTAAATCTTCAAGTATAGTCCGCATTTTTTTCCGGAAATTTCAAGGTCAAAATCCCTAGTGCGTACTATACATGAAGTTAAAAAAAACATATTTTCTTAGGCGTCAACCCAATCGCTAAATCCGATCATGGACATCGCCATATTGAATGGTGTATTGATATTGCATCTAGGGATGCACAAACTAGAATATCGAATCTTTCGGATTCGAATATTACATTACGTTTACAAATATTACGTTTATTTCGAATAATTGGATTCGAAATAATTAGGGCTGTGCAAGAACCCAGATTCTTATAACCGTTAACCGATGTTTTGCTTAGTGTTCTCTCTCGCTAGTACTTAGTAATGGGAAGAACATGGGAAAAACGCGCGCGAGAGTGCGTCAGTGGTCCTGTCCTGTATTGAATCTAGGTCAACGTAACCCTAGGTCAAACCGCCGATCAAAGCAATAAACACCGCGACTCTTAGAAAAGCGGCGCTGCGGTTAACAACGCCAAGACCTATAAAATCATACCAAGTCGATACGATCTTGAGGGCTCGATCGTTACTGGTACCATCACTTAGGCCTAGTACAAGTCAACTGCGCGGTCTTTAAAAAAGAACAACCACCATATAACTTATATTGTTATCATGCGCTGTTGTAGGCGTGAAAAACGAACACAGTCGGTTAACCGATTTTATTGGTTAACCGTTAACCAATGCACAGCCCTAGAAATAATATATACACATTAAAAAAACGATAATTTCATGGATTTCCTTTTTAATTTCCATTGTACATATTGCAGCAGCGTTGATTACAACGGATATTATAAGTATGTAATCACACTAGTCAGCGGCAGCAGGAATTTTTGACGATCTTGCCACTTTAACTCGAGTTTGCTTTTTAATATAGAATAGGATTCGATATTCTGGATTCGAAATAACTATTCTAGAATACCAAGGTATTCTAGTTTGTGCATCCCTAATTGCATCATTTACGATTGCATTCTGGAAGGTTCTCGATAATACGATTAATTCTACTTTTACCTTTTTCTCCCGTTCGAGTTGTTGACATACTTACGAATGAACAAATGGACCAGATATTTAATGCTGAAAGTGACATTGAATTTGTAGGATTTGAATAAATCTTTGAACAAATGTTTTTGTTTGAAAAAATCTTTTTACACATATAAATGAGATGGAAACACAAAACTGTAATAAATAAATATAGAATTTAAATGGGAACGAAAAATATAAGTATGATTCAAACCCATCTTTAACCTTTTTCTGGGAAATCCCTATTTATTAAGTTTTACTGATGCCTGTGATCAGTCACATTCATATAAAAACAAAGAAGAAAATGTGCTGTCGAGTTAAATATTCGGGAGATGTAACCTAATATGGTTTCTATCTCCAGTTGCAAATTTAAGGTATATTGCGGTAGAAAAATTTCAAGTATATAGACAAACATTGCACCCTTTGTATAAGATATTTAATGGGTGAATAGGTAGCCAGAAGAAAACCCAGTCGTCATAAATATCTTATTTCATTTTATAATTGCCAAATGAATAAGAAAATGGTCAAGATAAATGCTAATAATAAAACAGGCAGTATAGTAGTTTCTGTTGCTAAACCTTTAATATCTTCCTAAACAGCTGATTTTAAAATTGTCATTTACAGCCAATACCGTTGATGTCTAGTCAACGGAATTGCAAGGTCACTATTACTCAGCAACAAATTGCATGCTTATTAAGCAACGCTTTCTTTTGCACTTATCCGAGAAGAAATTCACTTGGACCCAACTCAGAATACGCCAACTATCCTGACATCAATTTTAGCAGGTAGTCCGAGTGGCATGTCTCCACCCTTAGTGGTACATTTGAGTTCCTGGGGATTGCACCCTTGACATCCCAATATAAACTCTTATTCTGCCCAATAAGAACATAATTATTTCAACTAAACACCAAACATTATTACCTAACCAATGCGTGTTATATGGTATAATATATTTCCTGCCATATAAATTTTGGTGGCTCTGCCGTAATTTTTAATGAGCTTTGTCAAACCCGATACACAGCACAATCATAACATTCTGCTAACTTCAAAATGTAATGTGTAAATATGATGTGATTTTCCGATTTCTATATTAGATTAACAAAAACCAAACATGACATTAAAAGTTGGTTTCATTTTTATTTTGCAGTTTATTTAACGGATATGGCTCTTGGCAGAACAGCCCTTTTTACGAGAAGATAAAAACCTTACTACACTACTTTGAAAAAGTCTGCGAAAACAGTTAGTCCTAAATTAATATCGTTTTTCAGTTTTGTTATTACAGGCATGCTTCAGACATGACTGTCTTTGAAAAACTCTATATGATGATATAAAATATTTATTACGAAAAATAAAATAATCTTGCATGCAGGGATGTAATAAGCATTCTTGTTGGTGTTTTGCATTTTAATACCCAGTAGCTTAAATAAAGAAATACAACGGATTCCCATCCTAGTTAAAAATTCAGTTAATTTTCTGGACAATTTTAGTACAATCCATTAGGTGATGTCCAATAGTATCCATTTCCAAGGACACAACTGACTGGCTGATACCAGTATCCTACCTGCAAGATTTCAGCTAAAATTTGTGTTAGTTACGTTATCTGTTCATTTATGCAGTCACTTTATGCATTCTAAAGTTAAATGGGTTGTTAGAGTAACTTCCCATTTCCATTCGGTGCACTCTAGTGCCAACTGGTACAGTAACGTTTGAACGAAGAAGTCTATCTGATTTTCCACTTTGGGAGCAAAGCCCGTGTCACTTACGTGGATTGCATCTAAGCAACGACGGTCGTATAGAGGATGAGGGAACAGGAATGCTACAGGTGGACTAAATAAATTGTTTTTATTTGTGTTTGAAATGTAATTATGGTTAGTTGGTAACAGTATTAAATTTAAAGGAATTTTGTTATAGCATAAAAAGATAGTTTTAGTTTCAGTATATTCAAATTAAAAGATTATAAAACTTTTAATTTCCTTTTTTGATTTAAACAAGATTTTAAACTTAGTGTTGTAAAAAACTAACAGGTCGACTTTGCCAATAAATTTATTGGTGGCGGAGTGCTCTCTAGCGGCCTTGTGCAGGAAGAAATTTTATTCTGCATCTGTCCGGAGCTGATTGTTTCAAAACTTTTTGTTGAAAAACTTGACGATAATGAGTGTGTGATCATCACTGGTAGGATTTTCATTGTGCAACACTTTTATACTAAAATATGCTTTGATTTTAGTATATCCTGGTTATAATAATAATATGTCAAATGCTAATTTTGTTTATGAAGCAAAGTGGCGATACTGAGCATGGTCAGACGTGCTTGTTTTCCTAACCAAGGATAGAGCTGACTAGCTATCAGCTGCTTTCTATCCAACAACCTCGGTGGATCGTTCAGTGGACATTCTTAACTGACTGAACTAAGCGGCATGACACTCTCAGGTGCTGAGCAATACAGTTCATACACCGGTTACGCGGATTCCTACAAATGGGCTGGAAATTTCAATGACACAACGATACGAGATGAGCATGGGAGGAGGTGCAGACAGATAGTGGCCATGGATGCCACCTGCTTCAGAAGGTGAGAGGCTGCTCTTGTGTAGGGATCATGTGAGAGGTCAGTTGGTAATCATAGATTTGTGACAACTAATGTACTTTGCAACGGATTTCAGTTTTTTACAACTACTAAGCTGTATGTATTGCAGTGTAAATATTGCTTATTTAAAGGATGTTGTTTTACTTTTAGTTTTAGTTTTCCTTTATATACAATGAGAATAAGAATTAGTATTATTTTCTAAGGAAACCGTAAAAAAAGAAAAAAACAGTAGCTAAAATCCTGCCAAAGCTACCCCATTGTCACTTCCCCACATTCTATACTACCCAATAACTGATATTTAAATAAGCTTACAAACTAAACAACTCTGGTAAAATAAGCAAAATAAACATTTTTAAAGGAATTTGGGATTCTTAAACTCATAAAAATAATGGCTGGAACAAAACAAAAGAAATATTCCATCACTACAGAGTATTCTGACAGTAAGCGCATGATATTCTAAATCTACTGATTGCATATTTTCCGTCACCTGGGATAAACACGAGTATCCTTTCTAATTATCTCGCACCACAAACTATCGATCCACCCCAACAGACAAGCAATCCAGTACAAACCCCAAAACGTCCGTCGTGAACTCAACAAAGCATTTTGTGGATTTTTTTGCGACTATGACCCCGAGCACTCACCTGCTGTTGCTACTGGGAACTGGGGCTGTGGGGCATTTGGGGGAGATCCTATTTTTAAAGGTAGGGCTAATCCAGATTGATATTTTTACTATTTATAGTAATTTAAGTTTGGCAAGAATTGATTTTGCCACAAAAAAGTATGTATTCATTATGTTAAAGTATTCATGTTGTGTTTGTAAATGTTTAATTCAAAGTTAAAAAGTAAAATAATATGTTAGCGTTACATTTATTAGCAGTTAAGTTAATGTTTAGGCAAATATACAAGTTAAACTCCTGGATCTACCGTTGTGTACCATAGGCTAACATACAACTAGCTAAATTGAATTCAGTAATAAATGCTTTAAATAATATAAAGCCTGCTAATTGCTTAAATATGCTAATTGCCAACTCCATGAATTAAACAATTTCTAATAATCGAGCATGATAGAAAAGGATCAGAAGGTGGCTATGATTTAAATAGAAAATTGACCCCAAAAATAAAGTTGCTTAGTTCTTAAAAGTTTTTCCATTTTTTTAGGCTTAATACAGTTGATGGCTGCCGCTGTGGCAGGCCGCGATCTGTGTTATTTCACTTTTAATGATGAAGATTTAATGGAAGACTTGCGAGAAATGCACTTGTTTATCAAACAGCATAAAATGCCAGTTTGTGAGTTGTTTATCATTGAGGATTATGCATGTTATTGTGTGGAGTATTTAATGGTGGGGTTGTATTCTACAGGTATACTTGGTAATCTTAACGCTGTCAGAACTTAGCTTGCATATTCCCATTCACGAGGATAAAACCTAAATATCCTATTCTTCGCCCGCAGTCGGTTTGCTAATGTTTGCTTTTTCCAGGTGACTTATGGAAACTAATTGTTTCCTACCACAAACAAGTTGTTGAGAAAGAGAAGAATTTTGTAGCTTGCAATATTTTCCAATTCATTAGGGAAATGCGTAGCTCAGTAGCTAAAGATTAAATTTCCCGTGTGAAAATACATTTTTAATTTTACAAATCAATACATTGCTTTTGTGTGGTCAATCCACAACCAACTAGCTAGCGACCAGTTTCGAATATAGCTTTGGGCGGTGGCGTAGGTTTAGGAAACAGGTCCTTAATTTTGTTGCTAAGGATTTCATATAGTTTAGTTAATTTTTTTAGTAATAGCTCGGCCAACCAAACCAAACAATATTAGTTTATTCCTCTGTCTTTATTTTAAACAACACCAAAATAATTGGTTTATTCCTGTGGCGATGCCCTAGGGCATTAGGTTTGATTTTGTCTACGGCAGATAATATGTAGGCTACGATACAGTCATTCGGTCGGCGCGGTTTCGGGCTACGAAATTGCGCAGACAAGTTTTTACCGGTTTGACTAGATCAGTAGATCTTCAGGTCAGTTAGTAAGGGTATTGTTAGAAGTAAAAAAATATATAGTTGAAAAATCAGTTTTTAAATGAATAAACATCTGTATCACGTCATTCGTCGAAGAAATAAAGTTTTAGTCTTTGTTCTTGTAGCCTTGTGGGCGCCATTTCTTTACCATCGACTAAGGTAAGATCACATATCTGCATAACATTAACCATGTGTTTTACATTCGCTGTATTTTCTTCTATATAGCGTTGCAGTCTTTTTCTGTTTCTCTGCCAACAATAATCATTCATATCTTGTAGGCATTTTTTGTAATTCTCTCATAAAAGAATTAACTGCAACCACTTTTTTTGCGAGAAGTGTCTTATTTCGAGTAGGCATGATATTTATCATTACACCGTGGAAAAGGGATTTCTTCAGATTGCCTCGTTCCTAAGGTCTGCCATCGATGTCGTAATTCAGTAAAATCAGCCCGCACTTAATTTACCAGCGCGCTGGTAACCTTTCACCTCTCTCTAATGCCATCACGCGGCAAAATTGTCAACGAGTTTACAAATTAAACACACGTTCATAAATTACTAGAGCGCACTTAACTTGCTGAAAAAACATCCACCGTCGTTGACCATCCGTGTCACAATTCAGTAAAATCAGCGCGTTGTTAATTTAGTTGCGCGCACTCAATTTACCAGCGCTGGTAACCTTTCACCTGGCCAAGAGTGTCACATCGTGGGCTAAGCTTACCTACCCACCGTCGAGTTAACGGGGCTATTGCAGCCTGGTGTATATGATGAGTACAGTTTTACTGATTTTTTTACCCTTTTAATCTAATGAGTTCGGAAGACACCCACCGAGTGAATTTCATAAGAAAATAATCGACTCGCTAGTGGTTGGAGCCTGATACGAAAATTCCATCCGTTAACGCTCATTCGTAGCGCACAGCACCCAATATCACCTTTTACTCAACCAACCCACTGGTTATTAGATTACCGTGCAATAAACTCAGACGGTATTATACTGGGTATATTTATACACAACTCTATTTTTAGAACCCCAAATATTAAGCCTTCTCGTTCTAAGGCGACATCAGTTCTCCCCTCTGACAATTATTTTGAGGTAACAATTATTTTGTGGATTGATTATATGTAACCCGCTTTAACCCTATCTAAAAATATTGTCAATTTTAGAAACAACTTAAAGAAATTCCGCATCTTTACTTGGAGGAAAATCTAGTCTCGTCCCAGTACGAGTATACATATGTGATACTACCGAGACATGCCGCGGCGTGTGGCGTAAGCCAATCTCATTATGTAATGAAAGATAGGTGAGCAAATATCTTTAATTTATTGGCTATGAACAGAAATTGTTTAAATAAACTGATTTTTAAATATAATTCCAGTTATATGAAAACCATGTTTGTCCTCGGTATATTAGGAAAAAGCAGATGAAGTTATTACACAATTTTCAGATTACCTTTGTGTTAAACGCCATGGTTATCAAATAGATTGCGGTGTGTCTATCGTATAAAAGAGACCTTTATACTTTTTAGTTCGACTTTTTCCACCGCTGGGTCAACGCTCTAACAGTTTGAGTTAGTTGACCAGAAAAATTGGTTAAACAAACGGATTTATGACAACTAATGGGAGATCCTGGGTGTAAAATGATGAACAAAGCCTTAATTAACTTAATTGTAAAATTAATGCAATTTTCCAGATCCAAGCGCGAGACAAATAACTCTACGGATTTCCCAGTGCCAAACCTCAATAAGATCGGCCAACAGAGAACTCTCCCCCTTATCATGTTATTTCTTGTCCACAGCGGGGCTTCGCATTTTGAACATCGACGGGCTATTAGGGAAACTTGGGGCTCTGTTGGCAAACGTCTGTCCAGAGTGAGTTTGAAAATTGTAACTTGCCGTTAAAGATTTTTTTTATCTTTGGTGATGGAAAAACGCAAAAGCGTTTTATCACAAGGATATCGTCAGTTTTCTTCCCGACCACCGTCAGGTAATCGGAGCTATTGTTAAGTATGATACGCATTGCTTTGGCTCTGCATGATTTCTTTGGCTCGTTTTGAACACTCGTTTAAGGACCATGACTAAGACCATTTTAACATTAAAATCAATTTTATTTGGTTGTGACCCATCTGCATTTTCCACATGATGCTGCGGCGAGTTAGTTTAATCATAAAGAGTTGTAATTGTAAGGTAAACACCAGCCATTGGTTAGTCAGCTGTGTCGTAAGACAAGGCACTCATAGAGCCCAAACCAAGTGAAACAAAGGATTGTACTATATTTTAGTACACATGTCTAATATATACATTCACTTACTTTCAGTTGGTGTTTATCCTGGGAAACCCCCACAACCAAACAACCCAACAGCAGGTCGACACGGAGAGCAGTGTTCACGGAGATATTTTACAGGTGGATTTCTACGAAACCTACAGGTAGGAAAAATAATGTGGGCACCAGACCCTAATATTCGGTAGAATGATTACAAGGATTATAAACGAGCGAACGGTTAAGTGGATGATAGCCGTTTGTATCCTGGTGGGTGTAATTCCGCACTGGCTGATACGCGATTGTCTTCGGATAACTCTGGAGAAAAGTCCGTGTGTTATCAGATGGCAATTGTCTAGCAATAAGTTCGTAGACAATTGCCTTCTAATAACACAAACACACAACCTTGGTGCTGATGATTAGAAGTACTCCCTTTAGATCACAGGCGTGGTAGTGACACTTACCAGTTGGCAGAACTGATCGAATGTTAATCCCATATCGACCGCTTGGGTATGGAGCATTAAATCCAAGAGTGTCAATCACTTATTGCAACTTGTTTATCAGGAACATAACCTTAAAGGCGATTATGGCTCTAAAGTGGGTGACCCGGTACTGTCCTCGTGCAGCGTACGTCACAAAAGTTGACGATGACATGTTCGTTGGAGTTGAACGGATACTCTCTAGCGCCGTTGGTGGAGGTAATTTAGAAGATTGTGGAATCGGCATTGAATGGTGTTTCCATGTTTATCGCTTGTGGGGGTGGTCGGTATATAAATGAAAAGAAATTCCTCCGTTTTTTTTAGGATATTCGTGTTTATCCCCGTGAATGAGAAAACCAAGTGGGTTATTAACACACGGGCAATCGTTAGATTACCCCTCGCCCACCGTCGGGTTACCGGAGATATTGCAGTGCGTTATGTATGATTCACACGTTCCTTCAATTTAGTGAAACCCATTATTCCGCTGGGTTCAGGCAATGTCTGTTAAGTGCCTTGCCCAAGGACAAAACCCACTAGCTAATGACCAGTTTCTTACCTACAACCCTTCGGCTAAAGGCGACGCACGAACATTTTTTTGGGAATAAGGATAAAATAATTGAGTTTAACATCCTCATCCGATTCTGCTAAAGGAGGCGTTCAATTAATTATTCTCCATATCCCTTTAATGCAAACTGACCTTACAAAAACTGCTGTCACTCAAAATTCTGACATATGAAGTCTTAGATTTTTTCACAATTTAAAATTGGAGCTTGGATCTGCAACTTAAACTCAAAACCCTCCAAAATGTTGCTTAAAATTTTTGAGCCCATACCCCTTCGTACTTCGGCAACTTTTTTACCAAAAAACAGCTAGCAGATGCACAATCAACACCTTTATTTCACAAAGCACTGCTCCACGAATAGAAAACTTTACAGCTCATGCTGCTTTTAACCAAAACAAACATTGGGGAATCACCACTATTGTTAGTTAGCAAAACACTCATCTAAAAACACACACACACACCAAGCTTAGCGGTTATTTAAAAAATAAGGCGATTTAGCCGCTAAATATTTAGTACAACCACATTTAAAGAGTTAAAACCATAACGAAAGTAACTAAAGAACATGCGATCTGCAAGAAAATGCGACACAAGTGCACGTCAACGCAATTTACCATCAGTGGAGAACATAAAGCAAATGCGGAAAACAGAGAAAAATGTCTTACATCAGTTGTTCGGTCATTTATTTATTTCTTGTCTCTAGGCATGGATCGGCGACGGATGTTACTATGCAAACCGAATCACGATTTTAAAGTATCGCGAGATGGAAAGTATCAGGTCCCTGTGTCGCTTTATAACGCCACCAGGTGGCCGACTTTTTGTTTCGGAGGATGTTGGATTGCCTCCATCGATATAATAAAAAAGTTTTATGAGGAAGCAATGAAAACTAAGCAGGTTAGTGATGAGTTATTAGTTGATATTTTGTGTAATTCTTCCCATCAATTCATCCAATTTAATTCATAGTTTGTAAAAGAAGGTCCTTATACGCGACATAATTTTTGTATCGAACGCTTATATGAAATTGAGATTTCACCTTTTATTTGCACCACGCCAAATCAAACCAAGAATTAGGTAGATTATATATAAACAGTTCAAACAATTACAAATTAAATCATGTAGGTGTACTGCCTGGTGACAACGATTTCTTTATCAGATCTATCTGGACGACGTTTTTATTACCGGAATTCTTCGATTAAAGATTCATTTACGATTACGTCGAGTACGTTTTAGCACCAACATATTTTGCCACGGAAGAGGTGACCCAGAGAACGTGCGAAAATTCTGGAAACAACGCACTGAAAATTTTAGCGTTAATCCACGCAAACACTGGATGAGTTGCTATAGATAGCATAATTGTTTTCGTTATTCTAGGTATTTTTTCTGAGTATTTTTTATTATCACCAAATGTTAGACAATTTTCGCAAAGACACCACCCGACAGAATAGACTAAATAAGAAATAAAAATATATATTCTATTAAGTTGCCATTTAATTTTTATTGCTTATTCAATTTGATCTTTACAAGTCAATTTGTATATATATGTTTCATCTTTACCGTTAATATCAAGAGATTTACCAAGTTACTCATCTTAGCTTTAACAATCCATATTACTTTTCGTTTGAACTTGCCCAAAGATTCCACTGTAGACCAGTTGTAGCAGATTATGGTGTTTGACCTGGATACTGTGTCGTGCAATAAATAACCTCCTACATTTCGAAAGTATGATACTACTCAGAATTGTTTATAAACGTATAATCGTTTATGATTAATGTCCTCGTGGCAATCTATACTTCGGCCCTCGTGGCAATCTATATAATCTACGTCGACTAATTCAAGTAGTAAAATAGGTTAACCGAACAGAAGAAACATCACAATTGAATAAGAGGTAATATATACACAGCAATAGTTCCGCAAACTCGACAGGTGGGCACGAGGTAATCCAGCGATATCCTTAATCGCCATAGAATTTAAAATCAAGATATCTATTGCGCCGCCTCCGTTTTCCCACAGGAATAAGAACAAAAACCCCATTTTTGACACAGTTCATATTCACCTGCATCAGTTTTCCCCATAAATTGTAGCTACCATCAAACAATTAACAAATACTTTTTATTACTGAAAAAACTTTAGACCTGCTACGAGATAACGAACAGCAGAAACCCGCCTAAAATAGATTAGTTGGCTAGTGCTCATCCTTTGTTTAGGTGCTTCAAAAATCGAAACTTGTTGGGCTAGTCGATTGTATCCCTGGCAAGGCACTAACTATATATAGCTCGGACCAATGATTATAAAAAGTTTTTTTTATAATCATTGCTCGGACCCGGTTTAAATTGAAAGAACCTCTCACCATATACAACACATTTCAGTAGCTCCGGTAATCAGACGAGGGTTGCGAGGTATTCTTAATTGTCCTTTACTTAAAGGACCATTTGTTTCTTTATTTACTGGGATAAAAAATAAATATCCTTTCCGCCGCCATCTTTCTACGGATAGAAATAAAATAATGGTAAACCGGGGTCAAAGTTGAAACACGTGTGAAAAAATCCCCTTCGGCCAAAGAGAATTAACAGATGTTATAATGTTAATGTATAATACATATTTAGAAAAATTATTGATGTGTTTTGTGGATTTAAAAGCGACATTCTTGTAGTATTAAGCATATACGTTATCGTAGACTTAATTAAAGTAAAATTCATCCAAAAGTGGCCTTGAGGTTTCCCGCATAGGCCTAATAGTTTTTCATTTGTCTGAAAACTGAGTATTGATTATCCGTTTCCATAAATATAAAGGTTTTACGTTATGATTCTATCAAGTAGAAAATAAGTGCTCATAGTGTAATGAGTTATATTTATAAAATTTTGATTCAAAAGTGGTAAAATTTGTTTATTTTTTTAGCAATAATGATGATAATATTTAAAAATTATAATAATTTTATCACATATAATTTTATTTTTCTTAATAAAATTAGTTTGAAAAACGTAATTTTGCTCGCCTTTTTAAAAATATTTTTTAGGCTGTTTGGAAATCTAGATTAAAAATGATTTAGATAAGAACAGATGCGACTAGGGACGGAACGGTAGTCTGATTTTTCTCTGCTGGGTGGCGCTATTTATTTTTTTGGAATTATCTGGGGAGTAACTATTTTCGATATTAATGTTAGGGTTGGGGTTAAAGTTAGTTCTGGGGTTGAGATTAGTGTTTGGGACAGGGTTAGAATTACTTTCCATAGCAATCTAAGTGATCTAAGCGGTCCTGTAGTATTTAGAGGCACCCGCGACTGAGTGGTCTTATACTAGTTTTCGCACTTACTAATCGTATTCCTCGTTAGTATAATGGTAACCGTCGCCGCCTGTCACGCGGGAGACTATGTTTCGATTCCCCAACGGGGACTTTTTTTCGGCTTTTTAACTCTTTTGTTTCTTAGTTATAA
>CH003444.1:663807-674650 GCA_000149265.1 Ciona savignyi
TATTAGATTACCGTGCAATAAACTCAGACGGTATTATACTGGGTATATTTATACACAACTCTATTTTTAGAACCCCAAATATTAAGCCTTCTCGTTCTAAGGCGACATCAGTTCTCCCCTCTGACAATTATTTTGAGGTAACAATTATTTTGTGGATTGATTATATGTAACCCGCTTTAACCCTATCTAAAAATATTGTCAATTTTAGAAACAACTTAAAGAAATTCCGCATCTTTACTTGGAGGAAAATCTAGTCTCGTCCCAGTACGAGTATACATATGTGATACTACCGAGACATGCCGCGGCGTGTGGCGTAAGCCAATCTCATTATGAAATAAAAGATAGGTGAGCAAATATCTTTAATTTATTGGCTATGAACAGAAATTGTTTAAATAAACTGATTTTTAAATATAATTCCAGTTATATGAAAACCATGTTTGTCCTCGGTATATTAGGAAAAAGCAGATGAAGTTATTACACAATTTTCAGATTACCTTTGTGTTAAACGCCTGGTTATCAAATAGATTGAGGTGTGTCTATCGTATAATAGAGACCTTTATACTTTTTACTTCGACTTATTCCACCGCTGGGTCGACACTCTAACAGTTTGAGTTAGTTGACCAGAAAAATTGGTTAAACAAACGGATTTATGACAACTAATAGGAGATCCTGGGTTTAAAATGATGAACAAAGCCTTAATTAACTTAATTATAAAATTAATGCAATTTTCCAGATCCAAGCGCGAGACGAATAACTCTACGGATTTCCCAGTGCCAAACCTCAATAAGATCGGCCAACAGAGAACTCTCCCCCTTATCATGTTATTTCTTGTCCATAGTGGGGCTTCGCATTTTGAACATCGACGGGCTATTAGGGAAACGTGGGGCTCTGTTGGCAAACGTCTGTCCAGAGTGAGTTTGAAAATTGTAATTTGCCGTTAAAGATTTTTTTATCTTTGGTGATGGGAAAACGCAAAAGCGTTTTATCACAAGGATATCGTCAGTTTTCTTCCCAACCACCGTCAGGTAATCGGAGCTATTGTTAAGTATGATACGCATTGCTTTGGCTCTGCATGATTTCTTTGGCTCGTTTTGAACACTCGTTTAAGGACCATGACTAAGACCATTTTAACATTAAAATCAATTTTATTTGGTTGTGACCCATCTGCATTTTCCACATGATGCTGCGTCGAGTTAGTTTAATCATTAAGAGTTATAGTTGTAAGGTAAACACCAGTCATTGGTTAGTCGGCTGTGTCGTAGAACAAGGCACTCATAGGACAGACAAGGCACTCATAGAGCCGAAATCAAGTGGAACAAAGGATTATACTATATTTTAGTACACATGTCTAATATATACATTCACTTACTTTCAGCTGGTGTTTATTCTGGGAAACCCCCACAACTACACAACCCAACAGCAGGTGGACACGGAGAGCAGTGTTCACGGAGATATTTTGCAGGTGGATTTTTACGAAACCTACAGGTAGGAAAAAATAATGCGGGCACCAGACCCTAATATTCGGAAGAATGATTACAAGGACTATAACCGAGCGAACGGTTAAGTGGATGATATGTGTTCCGTTTGTATCCCGGTGGGTGTAATTCCGCACTGGATGATACGCGATTGTCTTCGGATAACTCTGGAGAAAAGTCCGTGTGTTATCAGATGGCAATTGTCTAGCAATAAGTTCGTAGACAATTGCCTTCTAATAACACAAACACGCAACCTTGGTGCTGATGATTAGAAGTACTCCCTTTAGATCACAGGCGTGGTAACGACACTTACCAGTTGGCAGAGCTGATCGAATGTAAATCCCATATCGACCGCTTGGGTATAGAGTATAAAATCCAAAAGTGTCAATTACTTATTGCAATCTGTTTATCATCAGGAACATAACCTTAAAGGCGATCATGGCTCTAAAGTGGGTGACCCGGTACTGTCCTCGTGCAGCGTACGTCACAAAAGTTGACGATGACATGTTCGTTGGAGTTGAACGGATACTCTCTAGCGCTGTTGGTGGAGGTAATTTGGGAGAATTGGGAATCGCCCTTGTTTTTTTTTATTTACGGGGATAAACATGAATATCCTATTCCTATTCCATATCGAGCTAGGTGCTTAATGGAAAAGGTAAAACTAAAAAATGTCTCTATCTCGCACTGATGATTAAGGTTTGTCGAATCTTTTTATTTTTTGTTACGATTATAAAAACAGGACTGGTGGCGTTGCTACATAAAATTAATACGTGTAAAAGCCTATAGCGAAAGTCGTCGAAACGTGGATGATATCTTGCAAGCTTTAAATTTAATTGAGTTTAAGAGCTTACAATTTAGGTGTAGTGCGGCGGAATATAATAAATAGTTGAGATACGGCATGGTGGTGTGGTGATAATGTTTTCTGGGATAAAGGTAAAATAATTGAGTTTAAGAGCCTCGACCGATTATTCTGAGAAACACACACCAAGCTCTGTAGTTATATGTGGACCGTTTTAGCCGCTAAATATTAAATACAACCACATTTAAAGAGTTAAAACCATAACGTAAGTAACTAAAGAACATGCGATCTGCAAGGAAAGGCGAAACAAGTGCACGTCAACGCAAATCAATTGTTCGGTCATTTATTTATTTCTTGTCTCTAGGCATGGATCGGCGACGGCTGTTACTATGCAAACCGAATCACGATTTTAAAGTAACACGAGATGGAAAGTACCAGGTCCCTGTGTCGCTTTATAACGCCACCAGGTGGCCGACTTTTTGTTTCGGAGGATGTTGGATTGCCTCCATCGATATAATAAAAAAGTTTTATGAGGAAGCAATGAAAACTAAGCAGGTTAGTGATGAGTTATTAGTTGATATTTTGTGTAATTCTTCCCATCAATTCATCCAATTTAATTCATAGTTTGTAAAAGAAGGTCCTTATACGCGACATAATTTTTGTATCGAACGCTTATATGAAATTGAGATTTCACCTTTTATTTGCACCACGCCAAATCAAACCAAGAATTAGGTAGATTATATATAAACAGTTCAAACAATTACAAATTAAATCATGTAGGTGTACTGCCTGGTGACAACGATTTCTTTATCAGATCTATCTGGACGACGTTTTTATTACCGGAATTCTTCGATTGAAGATTCATTTACGATTACGTCGAGTACGTTTTAGCACCAACATATTTTGCCACGGAAGAGGTGACCCAGAGAACGTGCGAAAATTCTGGAAACAACGCACTGAAAATTTTAGCGTTAATCCACGCAAACACTGGATGAGTTGCTATAGATAGCATAATTGTTTTCGTTATTCTAGGTATTTTTTCTGAGTATTTTTTATTATCACCAAATGTTACACAATTTTCGCAAAGACACCACCCGACAGTATAGACTAAATAAGAAATAAAAATATTTATTCTATTAAGTTGCTATTTAATTTTTATTGCTTATTCAATTTGATCTTTACAAGTCAATTTGTATATATATGTTTCATCTTTACCGTTAATATCAAGCGATTTACCAAGTTACTCATCTTAGCTTTAACAATCCATATTACTTTTCGTTTGAACTTGCCCAAATATTCCACTGTAAACCAGTGACAGCAGATTATGGTGTTTGACTTGGATACTGTGTCGTGCAATAAATAACCTCCTACATTTCGAAAGTATGATACTACTCAGAATTGTTTATAAACGTATAATCGTTTATGATTTATGTCCCCGTGGCAATCTATGCTTAGGCCCTCGTGGCAATCTATATAATCTAAGTCGACTAATTCAAGAAGTAAAATAGGTTAAACGAACATAAGAAACATCACAATTAAATAAGAGGTAATATATACACAACAATAGTTCCGCAAACTCGACAGGTGGGCACGAGGTAATCCAGCGATTTCGTTAATCGCCATAGAATTTAAAATCAAGATATCTATTGCGCCGCCTTAGTTTTTCCACAGGAATAAGAACAAAAAAACCCCATTTTTGACACAGTGCATGTTCACCTGCATCAGTTTTCCCATAAATTGTAGCTTCCATCAAACAATAAACAAATACTTTTTATTACTGAAAAAACTTTAGACCTGCTACGAGATAACGAACAGCAGAAACCCGCACCTAATAGATTAGTTGGCTAGTGCTTATCCTTTGTTTAGGTGCTTCAAAATCGAAACTTGTTTGACTAGTCGATTGTATCCCTGGGCAAGGCACTAACTAGATATCGCTCGGACCAATGATTATAAAAAGTTTTTTTATAATCATTGCTCGGACCCAGTTTAAATTGAAAGAACCTTCTCACCCATATACAACACATTTCAGTAGCTCCGGTAATCAGACGAGGGTTGCGAGGTATTCTTAATTGTCCTTTACATTAAGGACCATTTCTTTTTTCATTTACTGGGATAAAACATAAATATCCTTTCCGCCGCCATCTTTCTACGGATAGAAATAAAATAATGGTAAACCGGGGTCAAAGTTGAAACACGTGTGAAAAAATCCCCTTCGGCCAAAGAGAATTAACAGATGTTATAATGTTAATGTATAATACATATTTAGAAAAATTATTGATGTATTTTGTGGATTTAAAGCGACATTCTTGTAGTATTAAGCATATACGTTATCGTAGACTTAATTAAAGTAAAATTTATCCAAAAGTGGCCTTGAGCTCCCCCGCATAAGCCCCAACAACGGCCCTAATAGTTTTTTATTTGTCTGAAAACTGAGTATTGATTATCGGGTGCCTCTAAATACTACAGGACCGCTTGGAGCGCTTGGATCGCTTGGATCACTTAGATTGCTATGGAAAGTAATTCTAACCCTTTCCCAAACACTAATCTCAACCCCAGAACTAACTTTAACCCCAACCCTAACATTAATATCATGGCTTTTGTAATTACTAAGTATAGTAAGCGCTCCAAGCGATCCAAGCGATTTAAGCGCTCCAAGCGATTTAAGCGATCCATGCGCTCCAAGCGGTCCAAGCGCTCCTGTAGTATTTAGAGGTACCGTTGATTATCCGTTTCCATAAATATGAAGGTTTTACGTTTTGATTCTATCAACTAGAAAATAAGTGCTCATAGTGTAATGAGTTATATTTATAAAGTTTTGATTCAAAAGTGGTAAAATTTGTTTATTTTTTTAGCAATAATGATGATTATATTTAAAAATTATAATCATTTTATCACATATAATTTTATTTTTCTTAATAAAATTAGTTTAATTAACGTAATTTTGCTTGTTTAACGTAATTTTGCTCGCCTTTTTAAAAATATTTGTGAGCTGTTTAGAAATCTAGATTAAAAATTGCATTTAGATAAGAACATCCTAAATCTTAACTTACTTAGCTGTGTTCTTTTTATACAGCTTGTTAACTAAGTTTGTTTATCATGGGTAAACCTGGTAAACTGAAAAGTGGCAGCAAGGACAAGTTAAAGAAATGGAAGAAGGGAAATTCCAGTGCGTCCAACCCACAATTGAAGTCACATCGGGATAAGGCTAAGTCAAGATTTTTTCACTTGCAGCCCACTTCAAAATCGGAAAAAGGTCTTACATTGGAAACTTTACAGATCCACAACGAATTAGCCGGTGAGGTTAAATCAGAAAATAATGTTTCTATGGATGACAATGCAAGTGAGGGAGGCCAGACTTTTGGGACATTTTTGAGTGGTTTATCAGATTGCACGAATGTCACGTTCCGTAAAATCCAAAGACATTGGCTGAACAACTCAGCTGAACATAAAGAGGTTTGCGCAGTTTTGGCAGCGATAACTGAGGTCATTCGCAACCAGGGTGCAACTGAATCTGACACGGCTTATTTTGCTGCATTAATAACCGCTCTGTCCTCAGTTGAACAAATTGAATCGGCTGCTGCAGTTGCCTATTTGCTCTCTATGACTTGCAAAAATGTGCCAGTTCCTGTGCTCCAAGCGAAATTCGGGGAAGTTTCAAAATTATTGGCCGACATTTTAAAACAAAACATAATGAAATCTGATGGGAGTGCACCCACTGCACTGCTTAAATCTGTCCTCTCATGCCTTGCCACTGTTCTTAGGCACCAAGAATGTTCAATGTGGGAGAACACATCTACTCTCACTACCTTCCAACCTATTCTCGCTTATGTTTCACACTCAAAGCCTAAAATCCGCAAGGCAGCACATGATGCTGTTTGTACTGTCTTGTGCGCAAGAACCTTTGTACTTAATGGAAATGTAAGCCACCCTGCAGGTAATGCAACAGCACTCTTTTGTTGTTCTCACTTGGAAAGGCTCGGAGGAATCACATCAGATCCTTCAGTGTGTCATATACTAGCTTTACTAGGTCGAATTTTACATTGCTTCTCCCAGTCTGCACTGAAGCGTTCTTGCGAGACCGTGCTTCGACTTATGACCCTCAGTGACCCTGTTGTTAAATCGGTTTGTCTTCAAGCATTCCACAGCATGTTTATAAACCAAGGGAATCATGGATCCCTTACACCCGACTTAAATGCCCAAATCATAACAGCTTTGTACGACTACTTCCCGAATACTTCTGATTCCCAGATCTGTCCAGCCTGGCTTGTAGTGATGGAAAAAACTATCACGAACTTATCAATGAATTATGCATCCGACAACAATGCGAAATCATTAGCTTTGGTGCATATACCAAAATTATGTAATACTTGTTTTAGAATGCTGCTTTCTCCAAGCAATACAGTTGCCCACTCTGCAGCCCAGTACTGTTAAATCAATATTAAAATTATGCTCTGGTACTTTGCTGGACAGTACATGCACTCAGTTGGAACAAGAACAGGACAAATTTGTACAATCCATGTTTAAGCTCTTGGAAAATGGACTTAAATACAAGTACCATGGTGTTTGGGCTCTGGTGTTTGGAATCTATCAAACCGCATATCAGACTATTGGGAGTGTAAAACATTTTGCTACAATCAAACCCAGCCTGGTAAATATTGTGGATTTGAGAAATGCACCTCAGTTTCAATATAAAAGTGAACTTCAGCAAGCAATGGGTGCTGCAGTGGCAGTTTTTGGCCCAAAACTAATTCTTGATGCGACTCCGCTAATGATTGACGGAACTGAAAAGGACTATGACTTTCCAAGAAGCTGGTTGCTGCCATTGATTAAGGATCACATGCGTTTTGGTGAGCTTTCTTACTTTGTGGAGTACTTCCTTCCCCTCGCAGGGAAGTTTAGGATCAGGGGAGCTGAACTGCGCCAAGCTTTGAGAACAGTAGAAGCTTCAACATACGAAACTCTTCTTCAACAATGTTGGGATCTCTTGCCCTCCTTTTGCAAAGGTGCTACCGATTTAAAGTCCGGTTTTCCAAAATTAGCGAAAATATTAGGAAAAGCGTTAACAGAAAACAAAGACCTAGTGCTTACCGTCATGCAAGGCTTACGTAATATCATCATTTTGAGCAAAAATTCTCAAGACACTGAGATAATTAGTCGGTTTGCGAAAAACTACATTCCTATTTTATTTAACCTGTACACCACCATTGATCCAATTAAAGAAGGCGAAGATGTGAAGCAACAGTTGCTAGACGCCAACAAAATGAAATCTCAAGAACGATTGGCTGCTTTGGAAACTATTAAGTTGTTCTTAACAATCACTGACCCAGAACTTATCTGTAGTTTTTTTCCGAGAGCAAAAGAGCGGGTGTTTGATGGGGACAATGAAAACGACGCGACGAGACTTGCTCTTCTAGATCTCATGGTTGCTATGGTAACATATATCAAAGAAGATCAAATCAAAGATGTATACATATGTATGACTCCAATGTTGAACAGCCCAAACCACAGTATGCAGAAGAAGGCATACAGGCTTTTGGAAGAGATCTGTGGGTCAGAAAAGACAGCCTGTCGTGATTTCGTTAAATCCCACTTGGGAGAGCTTAAAACCCGATTGCTAAACGGATTATCAAGCGCTGCTCCATCATCCAAAGGTCCTAGAATTAAATGTATTCAGCAGGTTTTGGAACAATTGTATAATAACCCTGAAACATCAGTGGAAAGTGAGGAGTTTTTGATGGCAGTTATACCGGAAATAATCCTCTGCACTCAAGATGCCAAGCGAAGTCGAACTGCGGCATTTTCACTCCTCGTCACTGGTGCGAATTTTTTTGTGAAGTCTGGGAACAAAGAAATGGAACCAAATGACCTTGAACGCTACTTCGAAATTGTGTTTTTGGGATTTTCAGGTTCACCCCTTGCTATAAGATCAACCATTTATGCACTTTCACGGTTGGTTTATGAGTTTAAGGATGTAATGTCAACAGACTTAATGGGTACAACTATTTCCAATGTTTGCTTGTTGCTAAGTTCTAACACTAGAGAAGTCTGTAAAGCTGCGTTGGGATTTATAATGGTGTTATTCTCTGTAATGGACCGGGCAACTTTTGCGAAGTACACAAAAGAAATTCTGGATTCCCTACTAAATTGGAAACCCGAAACTCGGAGATTTTTTCGCTTTAGGGTTAAAAAAGTCTTACACAGGTTAGTTCGAAGGTTCGGTTTTGAAACAATTTATTCCATGACTCCGGAACCCCATCGGAAGCAACTACAGAATATTAGGAAGATGGAGGATCGTCAAAAGAAGTTAAAACAGGAAAAAAGAAATGCTCAAACTGATAAAGAAGTAGACAAAAATTTAAAGAAACCTCGGAAAGAGACGATTGAGGAGCTGTTAGCAGATTCTTCCGATGAAGAAAATGATGAAAAGCCAATTAAAGTTGGGAAAAAGAAGCAACAAAGTGCCTGGTTGCAGGATTCACAGGAGGAGCCGATGGACCTCCTTGATCCCTCAGTATCTCAGAAAGTTCTTGGTGCTAATCCGAAAACACAGGTTTCTAGAAAGAGAAAGGTAGAGTTTAAAAGCACTGCGGATGGAAGACTCATCATTGGAGGGGCTGACAGCGAAAGTGAAGATGATGATGATGAAACTGAAAAAGTTCTCGCTGGCATTGGAGTAAAGAAACCTGATGGGAAAACGAAAATAGTTGATGATGACGACGAACCCCCTGAGAAACGGGGTTCCTACAAAACTGGGGGACGTGGTATCCATCGCGACGTAGATGCTCCTGGTGAGCAATTTAGGAGCAAGAAATCCGGGGGTGATGTTAAGAAAAAGGGCGATGTACAACCGTATGCCTACGTGCCACTAAACTCTGCTGTTCTTAACAAACGTAAGCGGAAAAAAGTTGCTGGCCAATACAAAGGCTTGGTTCGAGCTGCCAAGAAAGGTGCAACCAGTGGTGCAAAATTGAAATCAAAAAGGCAGAAAAAGAACCGATAGGTTGTCAATATAAATTTTTCAATTGCGCCTTTTTGTTGATACAACTGCATGATAATTGTGATTATTTTTCGGGAAGTTTGTAGATTTTTTCTTTTTGTTATTTTTTCTACGCTGTGAGTAACAGATTAGCCGTGATAAATAATTAAAATTGGTGGTCTAAACTTTTTGCAATTGTACCACATATATTTCGCATGTCCATATACTAAGTGTTGTTTAAAAAAATATTTATTACTAAATTTCATTCAATTTTCATTTTAAAACAAAAATTTTGTGTTTTGGGTTTTGAATCTTTTTTAATTCTTCTGTCTATCAATTAATACCATTGGGATAATTTGCATATTTCCATAATATACAAAATTAAAGGCTTGTATAAACTGTATAAAAAGGCTGCAGTTTGAATAATACCAGTTGAGCAAATGGGTTATAAAAAGTTTATCTTCTGGGGTTAAAAATACAGTAAGAAACTAGAGAGTGTCAACCACGTGTGAACAACCACTAACAGTTGTTAACGGACGAACATTTCACCACATGTTTTAAATTAAAGCATGTTGTTAATTAAGCGCTATAGTGAAAAAAAGCTAAAGTCCGACTTAGTTTTATATGTTATCTAACAGTTTTTGAAGTTTTAATTCGATTCAATCACTCCTTGGGAGATGTTGTGGCGACATGGCATGCCTGTTGTCATAATCATGCTTCAGAAGTAAATCTTTAATTTTAGAGTATTTCCCTATAGTTCATTTTTTGTTTCTTCCAGTTGGTAAAACAATGACTAACGCACTAACATTCCACCAAATCTAAACACGAATGGAGCAGCTGTTAAAACGGTATGCACAAAAACAAGTTTTAGCGTCCAAGGGAAATTAACATGGATTTACCCAAAAATGTGGTTTATGCATATCTAGACGATGTTGCCTAAAAAGGAAAGTTTCATTGCAATTCCATTTCCCCTTCTGGTAGATGTCCGGGCTACATGCCATTTGTCCGGCCCGTTGGTCTAACGGTTAAGTGCGTCACCTTTTAATCGAAAGGTTGCGGGTGCGAAACTGGTCGCTAGCTACTCGGTTGTGTCCTTGGGCAAGGCAGTTTGCGGACATTTCCTGAACCCAGCGGATTAATGGGTTCCACCAAATTGAAGGAACGTGTCCATCATATACAACACACTGCAATAGCTCCGGTAACCCGACGATGGGCGCAAAGTGATCTGACCATTGCCCGTGTGTTAACCGCCTTGGTTTTCCCATTCACGGGGATAAACATGAATACCCTATATCCTACCCTATGCCATGCCTGTGACAAGCATGATTCAGAAACAGATCTTCATTTTTAGAAAAAAATAAATAAAAAACGGACAAAAACAACGTACGTTTGTCTCATTTTTCCAAATGGGATCCATAATAAGACACTATACAGTAAGAATTTTTCTACGCTACGCTAATTTTAAATAGTTACGTTGTCCATATTAGTTAAGTTTATCATTTCCGTGTGGAAATTAGCTGTGCTTTATTAGGTTACAGTTTCGCACTGCCTCATTTAAACGATCCCTTTCAAAAAAGATAGGCGAAATCGGAA
>CH003444.1:675221-884653 GCA_000149265.1 Ciona savignyi
AAAATGAAATTCCACTAATGTCAGATGACACTATTAGTTTCAAGCACATTTACCGGGGCATATTTACATTAAATATTGTCATTATAACACACAAATTGCACAACACTAATGCATTTGATTTGATACTTATTTAGAAGTGTGAAAAGGAGCACTGTGAAAATGAGTACTACACCATAAATAACAAAAAAAGAACAAGACAATTAAAATGTTAAAATAAATAAATAATAAATCAGAAAAATAAATAAATAATTAGCGAGCCAAAAAAGGATGGCTAGCAAATAAAAAATACTAAAGATTGCAGCAAGGATCCGATTATATTAAAGCAAATTGGTTGTGACATATTAGTTTAATATTGACTGCTATCTTCATCTGGAGATCACACCGCCAATTCTCGAACAGTAAATTGGAGTAGAAAGAAGCCACGAAGAAAAAACGGACGACCTTCTTCTTGTAGAGTAAATTTCGAAGTCCGGATATCTGGAACAATAATGTCTTGGCAGTATGGTTGTAAAAATGCTTCAAGACAGTGAAGAAATAGAAAGATAGATACTGTGTGAAATCATTTGTTTTTCAGTATCTTATTTTCTAAGGATCGTAGCGAACAACTCAATTACTTATTTTAAATTAATTATATTACATGGTGGGTTACTTACCAAAGACGTTACATGACCTACATTGGTCAAAGCCCCTAAAATAGGGTTTACTGCTGAAGAATTCTCTACACTCGTGAAATAATATATATATATATATTCAACCTATAATTATGCATATTTAATTTATTTGTGTAAGTTGAATTACTCAAGAAGTTAAAATAGACTATACGTTTAAACAGTCTCGAACCACGTGTGGGCCAACTTATAAATTTAGTTTTATGTTGTTTCTTATTAAGGGATAGGATGGGATATTCATGTTTATCCCCAAGAATGGAAAAACCAAGGAGTTTATCACACGGGGAATCGTCGTCAGATCACCTCGCGCCCACCGTCGGGTTACCGGAGCTATTGCAGTGTGTTGTGTATGCTTACACGTTCCTTCAATTTGGTGGAACCCATTAATCCGCTGGGTTCAGGCAATGTCCGTTAATTGCCTTACCCTTGGACACAGCAGACTAGCTAGCGACCAGTTTCGAACCATAAACCTTTCGGTTGAAAGGCGTTGCACTAAACCACCAGACTAACCGACTTAAAAAATGATATTCTTTTTTCCCTTTGCTACACAAGCGCCTACTCAAAATTGGTCCAAACAAATGTCGAGTTAGATGTTATTTAGGCTCTTATCGTTATGATTGCGGGTACACTTACCTTACACAACAACTTATTCCCCATTTATGTAAATACTTATGTTTATAGTCCATTTTACTTGTAGGCCTACCGTTGCTCTTATTAGAGTCTTGTTTATATAACTTAAACAGCAGCCGCCACAAACCCTATGTAGGCTACTAGTAGATAAATGAAAAAAGGACCAGTATATCTCTTAATGACAACGCTTCCTACGTTTTTTCATAGGTATCCTGAATTTTCATCCAAGTTCCTCTCTTATCATATCAAATCCGAACGATTAGCTTGGTGGATTAGCGCGTCGCCTGTTTGCCGAAGGGTTGCTGGTTTAAAATTGTTCCCTAGCTAGTCGGCTGTGTCCTCGGTCAAGGCACCCAACTGATATTGCCTTAACCCATGGAAAGACTGTCTGAATCATACCTAAGCCACACCTTCTCCTAAAGCCGGCTCCCCCACAGTAGGCTACTGGTCGCGCTTTAACGCACACTCTTCTTCAGGGCTCTAAATCGTTTGGTCTTAATTAAATTTTGTTTGCTTATTATAGTTCTCTCGCCTAAGTTTGGCGGCCGAGTCCGCTATATTTATTCATTTATAACCATTTTTTTTCACTGACGTGTTTTAACGACTGTTCGTTTTGCCGTCTTTTCCCGTTCCTGTATCGTGATTATATTCGTTTGCCATTTTTAAAAACTGGGGCAAAAATGAAAAAAAAACTAAACTAAACTAGCCTATACACAACACACTGCAATAGCTCTGGTAACCTGACGGTGGGCGTAAGGTGGTCTGACTATTGCCCGTGTTAACGCCCCTTGCGTTTCCATTCGCGGGATAAACATCTTATCCTAAATTTAAATTAATCCTATTAGTCATTTAAACTATTATGTTAAAGAGCTATTCGTACAGTAGTATAGAGATCTAAAGTAGTTTTGCTGTTGTGGTTTTGTTGCTTTGCAGTTATATTGTTATACTGTAAGTTTGTATGGTTTGATGAAATAAGAATGCTGGGGTCGTTTAAACAAGCAATTTCTTATCTGGTAAATATTTTCTCAACCATTTTAGAACGTATTACTTTTTGTGTACGGGTAATTTTATTTTCTACGTTGTAATATGGTATGTAAATTTTTGTATAGGAATGTCAATTTCAATTTAGACTAACGCTATTGGATGGATGTAGGGATATTTGTATCCAGGCGGGTGGAGGATTTAAGTTGAAGAATTTATCCGTGGTTACCCTCCGATAACCCACCTCGAAACTGGTCTCTAGCCGGTCTTTGTAAAGCACTTAACAGACATTGCCTGAACATAGTGAAACAATGAGTTCCATTACCAAATTATATTCTACTAAACAGCAGAGCGACACACTATTCCGGCCCGTTGGTCTAACGGTTAAGTGCGTCGCCTTTCAATCGAAAGGTTGCAGGTGCGAAACTGGTCGCTAGCTAGTCGGTTGTGTCCATTCACTTTACGGACATTGCCCGAACCCAGCGGATTAATGGGTTCTACCAAATTAAAGAAACGTGTCTATCATATACAACACACTGCAATAGCTCCGGTAACCCGACGATGGGGGCGAGGTGATCTGACGATTGCCCGTGTTTTAACCCCCTTGGTTTTCCCATTCACGGAGATAAAGATGAATATCCTATCCTATCCTATCCTATTCTAAAGGGAAGTGGAAAGATGGGGAGTAGGGTAGTTATGCACTAACATAAGCCGGACGGGGTGATGGTATATCATGAATGGTATGGGTTATATCATAATATAACAAAAATACTTCTTTCCGCTCATAATATACCCCGTCCCACTTTGTTATAACCCATCCAGCTCAAGTTAATGACAAAATTTCCCCTCCCGCTCATGTAGTGACATATATTCTTTGTCCCGCTAGTGATCTAATGTGTTATCCCGCAGATTAGTGATTTCCCACAGTAATAGCTCCAGTAACCTGACAGTGGGTGTAACGTAATCTGACATTTGCCTGTGCGTTAACGTCCCTTGCATTTCCCATTTACAGGGATAAACATGGTTATCCTATCTTATCCTAACCAGTTTTCATCTTACAACCTTTATGCTGAAAGGGATAACCTATCAAGCTATTTGGCTGGATGAAAGATATAGTAGTTTGTTACACATCTCTGTTAATGTCACTGATGGTGTCATAATAAATTTTCGCATTAAGTAAAAAGATGTATTTTAACAATGACAGAAAATGTTTGATAGATAACAAATGGGCTACTGCTTCCACTCAACTTTCTTTTCACATTCCTGTCCGGCAATATGTTTTGCAAATTTTGTGGTGGTCTTATCTCTGGAAAGTTTAATATTTATGCCAAAGATGTTGGATCAACTAATTTTTTCACCTTCTATTAGACATGTTTACATATGTTGAATACCGGTACTTAGTGATCATGGGACTGTCTTTCTGCTCAAAACCTACATTTTACATTGGCATTTAATATAGCTTTACAGTCCCGGAACTCTTAAAATTTATTATAAGACTTCTTCCAGAACATCAGCCTTGTCACGTTTCAATGCCCTCGTTATTATTGCTATGCACACAAATCTAAAGTTGCCATATTTATCGAAATTTGTTTGGTCAAATTTGAGTTATAGGCATAAAACATGGCTTGTGGGCTCCAACTGTACACATAGTGGCGAGTGTTACATGTCTGTCATGTGATCAGCTCCAAACTTGCGCGAGGCGCTAATTCAAAAACACATGAATGAAGTTTGTTATTATTTAAAATCCTTGCATAATGTCACACTGTTAACATAAGACTTCATAATAGCATTTGTTTATTATATGAACTGTTTATAAATGTATAATTTTAATCTTAAAACAAACGAATAGCCAGCCAATAGCGAATTGACAGGTTTGGGTATTAACAGTTTCAGATTAGAAACAAGTTGACTAGACTTACTAAAAAACAATCCTGTTTTGACTATAGCTCAATCCTACCACTGAATAATTTTAAGTCATTTTACCAGTTTAATAAGTTACATGCGTTTCGGTAACTTAATTGTTTAACTTCTATTTGAACCTTTATCTGTTCATTGAAATATTGAAACTTGAAAGTATTCTAAATATGCATAGAGAACCGATAAAAAACTTGTAAAAAAAAGTAATTTATTAGCTCAGCTGGACTATGAAAATTTTTCTTGTAAACTTTATTAGAAAACATTGCAGTAACAATAGTAACTTAGTTAGTTTAGTTACTTTCAGGTATATATCATATTGATGCAATACAGATTTACAGGTGAAGTTGAATGGTTGATTTTTACAGTTACTTAGGAAATCTTAAGAGTAATTTTTTGTAAATGGCACATGACTAAACAGCAAACCTCATACTAAATGGGCGTTTTCGTAATACTTGCTATACCAACAGGCATGACGGCTTCCTTGCAGAGAGGAATTTGTTTAAAGTAACATTTGTTTAAGCTAACTGCAACCTTAACCACAACAATAAAAATTTTATTACTGTGCAATGGATCACATCTGGTACAATGTGTTTAGTATTGTACAATGGATCACATGACTGGTACAATGTACATCATGATGGTGCAATTTGCAACCAAAAAACTATAGCATTGTTCAGGCACTAATTAAACACAGTTGTAAGCAATTTTTATAAATTTAAATCATTCTTAAAGTTCAAATGTGATCCATTTGTGCATAATGAAAAAAAAAACTCGTCTTAATTTTTCTTTAACCTTCTTACCCTTTAAGATTAGTTTAATGTCCAAACTTGTTTTTAAATTCTTTGTTAAGCACCCCACGAGTAATAAAATTTCCAGATTCATTTAACAAACACATTGATCTTAGGCAAGGCAAAATGCTCGATTGCTGCACAGGTCTACTGTTGTGAGTAGCGGCGCCATTTTCAATCATGTTGACACACCAGAAAACAATGCCAACACCCCTTTTGATTTTACAAAGGAAAATTATGAAGTAAGCAGTCTGAGCATGTTAATCAAATATCTATAAGCCTAATTAACATGTCCCATGTGTAACAGTGAGCAGAGGTTTACATAATTTTGTGTGGGTTAAACTTAAATAATTTCACAGAGAATTGAGGCGATAAAAGCGAATTATCCTGAAGGCCACAAAGTTGCATCTGTTATGCCAATCTTAGATTTGGCGCAACGTCAACATGGATGGCTTCCGATATCTGCTATGAACAAAGTGGCCGAGTTGTTGGATGTTCCGCCCATGAGGGTTTATGAAGTTGCCACTTTCTACACCATGTATAATAGGTGAATTGTTTTCTCCCCTACAACCGAGTGTCTTTTTTTTTAATAAAAGGGTGCCAATTAATCAAGTGCCTGTATATTTGTAAAGTAAGATATTTACACATGTTACAATGCACACTTTGCAATATTTCTGTGGATGAATAGGGTACTTAATGTGTGTTCCTCTATTTATTTTGGTCTTTTGTATGTATTTCCCTCAAGAATTAAAGTAATATTATTTAATCACCAAACGGTAATATCTTTTAAAACCTGAAGGTGTTTCTGCAGCATTCTTATGAATGTTCTAGTTATATATGACAGCTGTCAACAGAGATAAACAGTATACCATGATGTAAGCTGACTCTAGGTCATTGAAGTCAACAACAGTAAAAAATGGTACAAACAGCAATTTAGTAATTTTCATGCCCACAAGGCTAATATACAATGTTTTAAGTCTTTATAAAATTTGCCCCGGTACTGTCTATGTTATTAAATAACAATTTGGTTTCCATCTGTCGTAATTTGAATTGAGTTCTTTCTGTCATTTAATCATGTTCAAGAATAAACTATTTGTAATTTTTCTACCAGAAACCCAGTTGGAAAATACCACTTACAGCTTTGTACCACCACCCCATGCATGCTGTGTGGTTCAGATAACATTCTAGAAGTAATTCAGAAGAAGTTGGGCATCAAAGTTGGCGAAACCACCAAGGATGGATTGTTCACTTTAGTTGAGGCAGAATGTTTGGGCGCTTGTGTCAATGCACCTATGATACAGATAAATGACATGTATTATGTAAGTCAGTAGATGTAAATGTGCTGTTGTTAAAGGTGGAATAGTGCAATTGGGTAATTTTAAACCAGTGTAATTACAGTCATTTTTTAATCAAAATTTTAGTTTAAAAAGAAATTGAATCCAAATAAATCCCATGACAAGCCTTGAATAACATTTAGTATTTCGAAAAAATTTACTTCTCTTGAGTATTTGAAATTTAAGTATAATATGTCTATATGACCCAGTGCTGTTTAAATTTAATTGGTTTTCTGGATAAAATTTGAAACAAAACATAGACTATTTTAGTATAAATTGAGGATGCAGAAATCCACTTCAGTTTAACAAATGTTAAAAAACAGTCTTTGGTTCAGTTAAAAGAAACTCGGTTGGCAAAGTGAAGGTTGTAAGGTTTCCACCTTTGGTATAATTTGTCTTGCTAATGCCATGCTATTTTGTAGTGGAGGAGCCAATTTATTAGGTTCATTGATTCACATTCATTTCTGTTAATTTTGTAGTTAAAAAATGTAATTTATTATTTAATAGGAAGATTTAAAAGCCTCTGACATGGAAGAGATATTAAATGACCTTATCAATGGAAAGGAACCTAAACCGGGACCAAGGTAATCAATCTACCTATAAAAGCATTGAATTTAAATTTCAACTTTTCACAGAATAAGTTTTATTTAAAATGTTTAACACATTTTAATAACACCCATAAAATAATTCCAGTAATTATTGCACTCTGCATGCAAAAGTACAGAAAACTTTATTTAGAGTGGAATTAACAGCTTTAATTTTCTGTTTAACCCTGATTCTGCCAGTCTGCTCATCATGTTGTTACATTAAGCTACAGTAACGGTAAATAAATTATAAAAAAAACATTCAGTAGTATTAAAAACAAATATTCTGGAATATTCAGGTATTTTTTGTAAATCGGTTGTGAGTAACCTTGTTTACCATAGAAACTTTATTGTGCACCAGGTGTTCACAGTCTTCTATCTAGAGACCATCATTTTTTATTAAATTACTTTATAAGGATAAATAACTGGATATTTTGTTTTATAATAAAACAAGGATACACATGTAATCATAGGAGGATTGTTATATTAGATCTAAGCTATTCCAGTGCCTTGTATACTATAAATAAAATAAGAAATTTTTTTTTTATACCCATGGATGTTTCCACTGTTTGGCTTATCTCACTTAATTGTTGCCTTGACCAAGAACACAACTGACTTAGCCAGATACATTGGTTTAGTTATTATTTAATAAATCTGCTGGGTTCAAGCAATGTTGTGCTATGACATGCACACTCTGCATAATGTCCAAGAAAACAAATGATTATGAAGAACTGGTTTCAATTCAACAACCTTTCGGCTGATGGTACAGTATGATATCAAAAAGCTAAACCACTAGGAAATAATTTCCCTAAATATTCCAGAAGCGGAAGATTTGCTTGCGAACCACTTGGTGGCCTCACATCACTCATCGAGCCTCCAACTGGTCCAGGATTCGGAGTTCGGGATGATCTATGACTTTACACTTCGATAGGGACATTAATATGTCTTAGTCGTGCTTTTTCTTACAACAAATTCCTTTTTAGTGCTTGAATGGTGTAATAAACATATTTATGACTAAATTTTTGTTTTTGTGGCAGATAATTTGCAATCTTTTCCACTAGAGGTTGCAGTTGTTATTGATTTATCTCTATCTTAATTAAAAAAACAGTTCATGGGTTCGTAACTTGGCTCGGTAAAAAAACAAAAAAAAACAAGTGTGGCCAAATGTTTAATGCTACTAATACATTTACCAAATTCTATACAAAATCGGGTTTGGTGATGAGCCCATGACGGACTTAGCCTTGTTAAAAATGCAATTATCGTTAAAAATGTAAAAAAACTAAATTGCTATTTATATCTTGGTAGTTGATTTGCGAAAGTTATAACAGATAGATGTATACAAGACTAAAAAGGGTGGTTGCGAGTAAGGGTGACACTTCTGCTGGGTCTCGGATTCTGTAAACCTAAGCTACTTTCTCTTGTGTTAAACCCCAATTAGTGTAGGAAATCTTATTTTAAAGTTGCCTGTTTTCTTTATGCATAAAGTGGACAACCACGAGTTCATTATGTACGCACTGCCAATATAAATCCGTTGACCTAGTTAGGTACAACGGTTCGGTGGAAATGGACATTGTCGAACAAATACAACTGGGTCAGACATACAATTTTCGGTATGTAATACGACTGTCAAAGTATTTTTCTGGCAGTACGAAATTATTATTCGGTACAAATTTAGACATACTATTCAAACGCTAATTTGGTTTTTAAATGCGCAAGCGTGTTCTGTACGCTCAAAAACCATGTGCACTTATTAAGGAGAATCGCAAAATTTTCCATGCGTGACTTTTCTAAGCGAGAGAAAATGTGTAAAGAAAAACGCGTAGAATGAGAGATATTCGCGAGAAGCGAGTCTAGCCGGTTAAATGCAGCGTAATTGACGAGTTAAGAAGAAGAACAGGGAAAACGATAAGAAACAAGTTTGAGAGAGATTAGCTTTCGTTTGATGCTCTTGAGGCAGAAAATGTTATGTTTCTTTATTTTAGAAATGGCGTGCTCGTTCGGGTCAGTCTCATCCGGAGAGATATCTCGACGAGCGCGCAATTTGATTGGCTGGCGGTTTCACTCCGTTCGTTCATGATATTACACAAGGCAAAATGGGCACAAATTTGTACGCAAAGCGTTTGATCAAAGTCAACTTATTCAATGTAAGGTTTTTGTGGCCCGTCCCTTGGTCAGGTAAACGCGGTGTATCACAAGCAGTGTAATGAATATAATATTGTCAGGGTTGTTTAGAAGTATTAGTCGAATGTTAGCTTTTATATCATTGGGGTGCCGCGGCAGTTTTAAAGGTACACGCTGTGTGTGATTTCGTGTTTTTGCGCTTCGGTCTGTTCAGGCAGTCTGGCGTCATTGTTCTCTTTCGTAATTATGTCCGCCATCTTGCTTCTTTAATGCGTGGTGTATAAATTGAAAATGTACTTCTGCATCAAAATTATACCAATTCGTAGCTTATTTCGGTTTAGTTTCGTCGTTTTTACCGCTTAAATGACGTATTCGTTTCGCCATTATAGGTGTAGTTCTCTTTATCTTCACTAAATTTATATGTTAATTTTTTATAAAATTACTGTTTTAAATACCAGTAGTGTGTGTTAAGCATTACAAAATGTTAAACTTGCCTCACCAACAGTAGTATACATCTTTTATGTGTAGTTGTTTAGTTTTTAGGCACTGGTTTGTATGGTGCCACTGACCATTTTTATAACTGTTTAGTATCCAACTAAGTAACTAAATGTTTTTTATAAGATAGTGGGTTTTGTTTAGTTGAAAAAGAAAGCTTTTGTTTGTAGGATTAATAGTCTGTAACGTAGTGTTGATTGCCCCAATGTTTAAACCTAAATTCTGATAGTTAACAAGTGGTAGGTCTCCAGTACCTCAAATATTAGCATTTAGACTTTTTTTTTTGTGGTATTAAATAAAGTTAACCACATGTAAGACGCATTGAAGTTGTTCACTAACAACTGTGTTATTTTGTACAATAACTACTCCATTTTTATGGGTGGTATAATTTCATAATAGGTTGCTAACAATAAGGATATAAAGATTATTGGTATACTTTTTTGGTTAAAAGTTATTTTATTTTTCCAATTTCTACATGTATATAGTTATATACTACTGGTATATCTACAGGGTACAATCTATGAAGTTTATAATTAACCCAAATCATTAGAAACAGCGTACGGCATGAAAATTGTTTAGTGATTGTTGCTGTTTAATTCATTTTACTTGATACTTTATCCAAAATCACATTGTATTTTGCCTAAGCATTCTAGAAAAATTGCTAATTGGGTAAAGAATCTTGTAGATAATAAATCATGTATGGATTTATCTCTAAATCGTTATAATTTATCCATGTGGTTGTGTAAATCATTTCCTACAGGTGCATTCCAAGTGAATTGTTGTTTCAGTGAAATCTCAGCAGATACTGGCTGTAGTTATTTAGATAAAATGCCAGTTAGTGTAAAATGCTCAAACCAATATTTTAAATATTAGGAAATTTGAAGTGATTTTGCCTGTGCTGGGAAATGTACCGTGGGAATTTGCCGGGTCAGTACAACGGCAGTGGGATGCAAGCTGGACAGGAATATAATCCAAGCTACGCCGGTCGTGGCATGCCTATTCCTGGACAACCACGCATGCAAGCTGCGACACAAGGTGGCATGCCAGGTGCACAGATGTCGGAAATGCACAGGTTTCAAAATTCCAGTTATCCCACTGGAGCATCCCAAGCTTCATATCCAGGCACCCCTGGTGCTCCCGGCGCTTATTCCAACGACCCATATGGTTACTCTCAAAATAAAATGTTGGCCATAGCTGGTGGAGGTTCCAACTACCAACCTAGTATGAGTACTGGTACCCAACCTAGTCACATGTACCCAGCTTCAGTGTCTAACCAGCCCCGGGGGTATATGACGAGTAACACCGGTGAATTATCAACATCTGACAGCATATCAGTGCAGCAGTATCGCCTTCAACAAAGCAAAGGAGCTCACCACTGGTCTAGTGGAAAACCTGTCAGTGAAATGATGCAAACCTACGGACCAAGCGATTCAATCGGTGTGTATAATTACGGTCTTAATACGCAGAAAAAAACATCCCAATCTTGAATAATTCATAAGTTTTGAATAAATCCATTTTCACGCCATTTTACTGCAGGTTCAATGTACAATGGTTCTCAATATATGTCTGCTTCTAGTCAAAACCCAGAACAAGCACCTGGTATGCAAGGGCACACAAGATTATCATTATCCAGTCAGGTAAACTGAATCCACCGATGCATATAACTGTGTCGTACACTTAAGCTTAGTGTATTGATTATATGTTTAAGAAAAATCACTAGCACAGTCTAATGATAAGATATTATTAAAATATGCTATAATATAAATTATAAACTTAGTGTACACCTATAGAATGGTATATTAAATAGCCTCAATAGTCGAAAGTATACCTATATAAATCCAAATCCACATGTGTACTGTATATTAATAATAAGTAGTAAGTATCATATGGTATGCTATGCGCATGTTTTGTTTAATTTTGTTTATTAATTTTCTATCGCCAATTCAGTACTGGTATAAGTTGCACATATTCCTAATGTAAAATATGGTTCACAATCAGTTAGTAACCTAATAATTTAACCTTCAATCATAGCCTCCATCAAGTTATCCCGGCGGTGAAACAGCGCCCCTTAGAGGTGGAATGCCATCATACCAACAGCAGCGATCAGCAGCTGTCCAATACCAAATGCGACCAGGTAAATTCAACTTCACAGTTGGATAAAACCAAGTTAAGATATAATGTTTTAAGAGTTATAATCTAAATTAGTAGTGCATGTATTTTAATAAAGAAATCGAAAAATAGATAATAGTTGGTTTGGTATTAATTAGTTCAAGAGAAATTAGCGGAAAAGCATGTTGCTTGTAAGTTACTGTGGCAAACCATAATTTTTCAATCCCATCTTATCTCATAGCGTAAATTTCCAGGTATGAATTCTGGCACTCCTGTTGCTCCTGGTTCGACAGCAATGTATATGCACCAGGCTCAGCAATATCCCGGGCAACCGGGCCAAAGAGTCCCAGGTCCCCCACAAACATCGATGTACGCTCCACAACATCTGACGAGTTCGGCTTCAATAGTGGCAGGTAACTTAATACAGTAAAACTGTAGATTAGGTTACACTGGAATTTCCTTTTCCATTTTTTCCCTTCTTTTTGTCTGTCACTGTTTGGTATTTCTAATAACAGGTTTTCAAAATTGAATTACAAAAAAAATTATTTTTTGGAATATCATTAGGTCATACATATAGTTGTGTTGTATTTAATATTCCATTACCCTGTTTTAGATGGTTTTTAAATTCTAAAATACTTGCACGAATTAAATATGTATTATCTGCTGATATATCCAGGATCAAAACACCCCGGGAGTGCTGGTCAATATGACGAAGCTTCTGCACAAATGGCAATGTCACAGCAACAGTCGATGCAGCTACAGAATCAAGCGACCATGCAGGGCAATGCCCCTGCCCAAATGAAACCAGGCGCCCCATATAGGCCCAAAATGGGACCCAGTCCCAGTCATTCCCATCCAGGTCCCCAACCATCTCAGGTATGTTGATTATGGACAGTACATTTAGTCTTTACACAATGCAGTCCTTGAAATTTGTTTGCTAAGTCAACGGCTAAAAAAATGCTGTGGGAAATCGCATGAACGTAAAAACCCATGGCACATTGCCGTGGATCTATAACCTTTACTACATGATCGCAAAATCCGACTGGTGAGGTTTTTTACCGAGTCAAAATCGGTATGTAAGTTTATTCTTAATTGGGTAACACGAGCCGATATAGTAGTCTGTAAACTAAGGCACACAGGAAAGTAATCTCTATAAATTGCTATTAAATATAAAAATTGAACACATTGCAATAGCTCCAAAAAAACCTACAAATCGTGAATTCAACGTCAATTTTAGAATAATGGACACCGTCTATCTGGTTTAAACTAGATAATAATTCGAAATATGATAGTCCTACAGTTAGAAACAACAAAATACAATAATGCCGAATGAGGAAATACATGCTATTGAGTCATTGAGACACACGATCCATATATTTATCTAATTAAATTTGCCGAATTGTAAACTCAGCAAATCGTGGTGTAAGGATTAAAGCGACATAGTCTTTCGGAGATTTGATTGACAGCTGGCTGCTAGCATAATTTAATTTTGAGTTCCAAGTTCTGTATTACAATGGTGTAATTTGATGAAACTGGGGCTGTGCACTTTGTAACTTTTTTTCCTAACTTTTTGTTTAAATCGTAAAATTTTTAAATTAGTACACATATGTAGTAAGTGATCTGAACCCCTACGGCATTCTTTTTGCCATGGACTTGTTTAATTTGCCAAAATTCCACGGCAGACCCCACAGCAATTACAGATTGCCATGGCCAATTTTGAGGACTGCATTGAGATTTTCTGTTGTTTTCTCATTTCAGATGATGGGTGTTCCATCCCGCCCAATGCAACAAGCAATGTCACCTCGTCAAGGCAGTCCTCTTTCACCCATGCGAAATCCAATTCGACAGGGGTCCAACTTACCCCCTGCTTCACCTCAAATGCAATCATCAAGGACTACTCCGCAATACCCTGCTCCACAGGCCTCCCCACACATGCACTCGCAAGGTCCCATGTCGCCCCTTTCTGCACGGTTACCCAACTATTCTCCAAAACAGACTATGAACCAACAGTACCCTAATGCAGGACAGACCACCCCAAATTTTAGGCCTAGTGTAACCCCTTCTCCAAACCCACATACTGATCAAGGTATTCAGGGATTTAAAAGCCCAACACATATGATGTCACCTCCACCACCCACAAACCAAGGACCAAGTCCAGTCTCTCATCCTCAAATGCCCCGAATGCATGCAGCGTACAATGGTGATATATCAATGCAGCAGCAGCATGGGTATTATGGGCCAACTGGAAGATACCCGCATGGGTCATGGCAAGGCCCACGTCACCCAGCCCCCAGGATGTCCACTGCACAACCACATCAATCTCCTATGGGCATGCCGCGACAGATGATGCCCGGGCAACCTCCCCAACCCCGATACTCCCAACCTCATCTAGTGTACAAAGCGGCGGGACCACAGCCGCCTACGGCTAGCTCAGCCACCCAGCCCCAGTTTAACCTCCAGCAGGTAATGGGGTCACCCAACCAAGCACCCGCTGACAGAAGCAAAGCTGTAACAAATGGAGCAGTTCCAGTACCATCTTCAATTGCACCCACAACGCAACCTGTACAAAGCTCGGAATTTGATAATGAATTCAATTTAGAAAGTCTGCTTGGTGAGCCCTTGGACACAAGCGGAAGTTTTATGCAGCAGCTACAAGACGTAACACCAAGTGAAGCTCCCACCGCGACAGAGGTTAAAACTTCGAACGTACCAGACAGCACATTGAATTCAACTGTACAAAGTGATGTAAAACCCACAGTGCCAATCCCGGAGATTGCTCCAAGTGAAACCCCTCTTGCTGAACCAATGCCTCAAACATTGAATCAGCCTGAAACTCCTTCCACACAGCAGGAGCAAGCAAGTAAAGCTGAAACTGCTCCTTCAGAAAACTCCCTAAATGATAGTGGCAGTGTTGCCTCTATGGAAACTAACACAGTTGGGGACATGAAAACAGTGAACTCGGTTGCATCTTCTGAGAATAGTGGAGATGTGGAACAAGCATTGGCTCAAACACCAGAGAAAGAAGCAACATCCAATCTTGCTCCTGATGAAAACGAAATCCCATCAACTGTTGCTCCCACACCCACAGCTAATCAGCATACCGCAGATCAATCTGTAACTTCCTTATCACCTGTAAAGCAGCAAACCGCACCCCCTGCATTTGCCGGACCTGAATCAGTGCCAATTTCGAGCCCTACTGCGGAACCGAAACCTCCCAGCTTGCACCAGAATGCTATTTTCCCACCTCAGACTGTGACTTTTCCTCCAGCACCCTCTTCTGTTGCTGCACCATTTCCCCATTCACCCCGAGTACCAGGAGCTTATCGACCTGGAATAGTCCCGGCAACTTCTGCCGGTCATCCTGCTCGTCATCCAAATGACCCAGCTTACCCAACACATTCCAATCAATACAGACCTGTCCACACGCACAATGTCCCGGTAAGGTTTATATTTGGCTTGCTTAGTTTTATATTACTTTAATCTTTCTTATTTTAGGGAATGCCCCCTCAGATTCCACGTTCTGGCCCACCAGCTGGTGCACCTACGAGCATTCACCCACATGACAACCCGATGGTTAGAGCTCCTCATTATCCTGCAATGCACCCACAGCATCAATATCCACCCCGCCACCCACATGGCCCCCCACCACATGGATCTCACCCATATTATGGCCCTCAATCCCAGTCCGGACCCTATCCCCAGGGACCACCTCATGTCAGACCCCCTTACGCACAACCTGGTGGCCCAATGGGTCCACGTGGCTACATGGGGCCAGGTCAAAGACACCCTTACCCTGGTCAGCCCCCTATGCACCCTAACCAGCAGCAACTTCTTCAACAAAGACTACAAGTTAGTTGGTGTTTCTGTTATTTCTTAAGCTTTTAATATAGATGTGACCAACTTGAATCAGTGTTTACAAAAAATATTTTAAAATCTCTATTTTAATGTAAACTATCTATTTTCGAATCTTGATAGTTGGGAATTAGAAATTATGTAAAAAAAAATTTTCTTGCCAAATTTAGTACATATTATCATCATGATAAGTAATCCTCTGATGATTAATATTGCTTATTATCTTCTATTGTTGGTACAACTTTACAGATATTTTTAGCATTATACGCAATCACAAATATATATCGAATGGCCACGACTTAGAAATGTCACGCATTATTTCTTTAAAATCATCATAAGAGATGAGGACTTTCCATTACGCACACACACAAAGATTAGAAATATTTTTTTTAGAATAAATTCTACAATACCGGCACCTAATTGTTATATATTACGCATCACCAGAAATTGCCCTACCCGGCTTTACAACTTTAATATCATTTTTAATATGACATTCATTGAAAACAGAGAGAATAATAAACAATGTGTTTACAAAACCTTGCTAAAATACCTTTTGCGAATTAATCTTGTGAGCCAACATGGCAGCATTACTTGAGGTTACACTCTGTTCCAACCAGGCATTCCGCCACGAGGCACAGCAGCTTCAAGCTCAACTCCAGCGAGCTCAGCAGGAGGAGGCAGATTCGACGGAGCCACAACCTCCTGAGCAACCTCCCCGATCGGAGCAGATCCGCGGAAGATTGATGGAAGTCGATCGCAGCATCCGACAGGTGAGTTTATGCTTTAAGCCAAGCTTCTATTAAATTAGTTATCCAATTAATACTGAAATGCATGCCCTTTATACGCTAGTTCAATAGAAATTAAATAGTGTCTCAACAGTAAGTGGGGATTTTTAATAGTGGTCATAGCATTTAACCCACCTGAGATGCCAAGTTTTATCACCACGTGTAGGTTATACCATATTGGAAATATTTTTATATGATCTTAATATGCTATTGTTTGATGTAGATAAGCAGTCCAAAATTTTGGCATGGTCATTGTTATTATGGACTATTAGTCTCTGCTACCACACACCATGCATAAACTAAGTTGTACACATTGCAGATCATGTCTCAACTCCAGCATGCACCACACCACATGCCAGGTGTACAGGTATGTCAGCTCTTTTTTTCTTTCATATTAAAAATCCACATTCAAACAAATTTCATATATTTAAACCTTATTTTGGGTAAATGTATTGATTTCAGAAGATAAATGGGTGTAATGTATACGACTTTTAATTTCTTTTTTTTATAGCATTTTTCGGAGTTTTTAAATACATTGTCTTTCTAGGAGGGTGGACCCCCTATGACCCAACTTCAAGCCCCACCCGGTTTCCCCCCTCATGATGCAGGCAGCCCTGGAAAAATGGGTGAAGATCCTATGACCCCAGGTAAAAATTGATATTCTATACGCTAAAAGTATATTACAAGTTTCTTACTGTTTAAAAGGCGGCAAGAAAAAACGTCCCCGCAAGCCCAAAGCCCCAAAAACCCCAAAAGTGGATGCTGAAGGAAAGAAGGTAAAAGCCCCTCCCAAGAAAAAGAAGAAAAAAGACACTGACGATGGGTGTGTAAAATTATCTACGGGTTAAACATTTTGGAAATACTTTTATCCTTAAGGCCTGTACACAGAGAAAAATTGTTATACAAGTTACTACCGTCAATGTTAATAAAACACTGTAATTAGTTCCCCAGTTGTGTATTTTGTGATTGTTCTGTCACCAATGTAGTTTTATGTTTCTCAGTTGTAAAACACATTACGAAAACTAATACTGTAAAGTCAATATGAAATAATCATCAGCATTGGGTTAGGATTTAACCACCTGTCTGCTGATCAAGAGGCTTAAACCAACTAATCTATTTAAATTTTGTTTAGGAGTGATGGGGGACCTGGAGAAAAGAAAAAGAAGAAAAAAATTAAGAAATTAGACAAGGAAAGATCCGCTGTTGTTTCAGAAGGTATTTTCTGTCTAAAATGTTTTTAACCAAAAAAATACTATATTTTTCAATTATTTTGATTCATAATTGAATAATTTAAACAGTTCTAAATAAAGCGAGCTATGTGCAAGTTTATGTTCAGTTACTTTATTGGTAGCTCAAATTCATATTTTTCCACTACCCCAAATCCCATGTTTTTTACAGATGAAACTTCTGGTGATAGCATGAACAACGATGCACGTGATGAAACATTTGTTCCTGACCCAGATGATTCCTCTCAATCTCATCTCCTGGACCTTGAAACCACTAAAAAGATGAAGTCCTCATCCGCAAACAGGAAGCGAAAGTACGGCAATTTATAGAATTTTTATATTGTAGTGTTTGGACGGATTCCATTGTTTAACTGGATGAAAATAAGTTGGGTTTAATTCAATTAAAAATTCTACACAAAGTAATATTTTAAATAATATAAATATAAAAAAACAATACAATATATTGTACTTAAAAGGGAAGTATGGATGTTTTCCCAATTGAATATTTAGCTTTATTTTGTTGGACCTAAATAACCCACAATTCCATGCAATATGCACCTGAGGGATATATATTTATTGGTGCTCCACTTGCTCTTTCCAGACCACCTGCCACGCTTGTAAAGCCTAAGAAGAAGAGGAAGCGTGGCTACGACTCCGGCGACGAGATGAATGCCACAGACGTAATGCACCCTACAACCCCACCTGCTTCACCTGAAGACAGCCTCATCGAGGTCTGTTGAAAAATGTTAAAAAAAGTAGAATTTTACCAAAAAAAATTAAGCTATCGTTTAAACAAAACAGCATGAATTATGCATAAATAATAAACACACTCAAGTGTTTACACTGATACCTAAAGGATAACCTGCATTACTTTTTTGAACTGTAAATTGTCTGTGGGAAAACACAGTATGTCATTTCTGTACTTTAGGCATAAATTGAACAAATTACCAAACTGCAAGTAAAATTTTTATTTATGTATATATACGAATTTAGACTCGCACTTTATATTGGTATTGGGTGATTCAAATAATTTCCTGGCTTATTACAAAGATCCGTTAAATGAACATGTGTTTTCCAAACCACCACCCATTTCTCCAATCTTTTCTTCCAACACAGAAAAGAAGGTCCGGACGCAATGTGAAGAGGAAGAGGTACACAGAGGCGATGGACATCCAGTTTAGCGGGGATGATGAAGAACTTGTGCTCCCTGCAGAGAGTGAGAAAAAGCATCAACTTGTTGAGATGGACGTAAGAACACTTCACCAATTATTTTATTTTCTATTGCTGTTCATATACGTATTTTGATTTTTCGTGATAAACTGATGACAATTGAGACAAATTCAATTAAATAATGACAAATTCAATTAACCTGTATGTGTATATGATGCTTATGTTAGAGCCCTAGCTTACACGCGGTTTGACAAATGCTGCATTATAGCCTGAAACTGAAATATTACGGAATATACCGTCAATTTCCATTTAAATTGTTTACCAGAGTAATATTATGTTACAGAAATTAGAATCTTGAATTCAATCGTAAAAGGATTCAAATTTAATAGCCCAGTAAATCTGAAGAAAAAATAGAATTCTAACAACAGGTAATACCTCATTACCATTTCTTGTGCATCTTCATTCAGGAGACAACAGAGGATGAAATAATGATCGTTGACAAGATCCTTTCGCATCGTATACGGAAGAAAAGGGTGAAAAGGAAATCGGAAACTATCGACGAAATTGCAGGTTTGGATTTGTTGTTTAATTTTTACCCGTTTTCTTTATTATTTCTTGTCAGTGCTATTGCTCTTTCTAATTTTTTTGTTCAAATGTGTCTTTTATTATTTTTAGTAGAATTGTATTTATATTTTCTTCAATCTGAATCGTTCCTTTGAACTTTACAGAAGAGGCCCCCAGCGCGACCGAGATCGATGTTGAGGGGGTTAAAGTTGGTCCGATGTTGAGCCCCACCTCACTGAAGAACCCACGTATCCGGAAATTATCCATGGGACACCAGGACAATGAGGAAGAGGTGGAGGGTGAAGGAGAAACGGAATTCTACCTCAAATACAAGAACTAGTGAGATATTAAGGAATATAATATTCGGCAAAACACAGCGGAAACGATAAAGTGCAGATGTCCAGGGAACTGCTTGTTTAATCACTTTAAATAAGAAATGCAAAGGGGTGTTATAACGTGAGCAATCACTTATTACCTTGTTTGTAATACATGATTATGACGTTTTTACTGTTTTATCCTTAACTTATTAAAATCCACTGGGTTCATATAATTGCCAGGATTTTTTCCCCACTATCCAGCCGATGGTTTTAATTGCACAACCCTTCAACTAATAGTAAATGCATTTTAATTCACCAAGGCCCAACTTCTTGTGAAAAAATCTTAACATCTAATATGAGTTAATTATTTTCTTATGTTATAGAGTAAAAACTATATAAACACTATACACATCTAATCTATCTGTTTGTCTGACTACAGTTTAAAAAGGGAGATTTTCTCATACTGCTGTTTCAGTATCGGATTGATCATGCATTAATATTTTGTTTAAAACTTAAGTATTAATTAATTAAAACCTTTAAACTTGTTCTCTTATGTACGTTACTCACCCACAACCCCATTCTCTCTCATTCAGCTCGTATCTCCACTGTGAGTGGAAGTTAAAGGAAGAGGTTGAGGACAAGAGGTTTGACCAGAAGCTGAAGCGATACATTGCTAAAAATACCAACATGATTGGAGAATTGATTTTCCCAGAGGTAAATTGACTTTTCATTCAAATCTTTCTAATCAAGGCCTGTAGTTTGTAAAAGAAAAATCAGATACATATGTCTGCACAAAATCCGTTTAAAATGCTATGTTAAGCTAAATTACCTAATGAGTAAAAAATAAAAGCTTATTTGCCCCGGAGTTGGTCAAAACCTGGTATCACATTAGTTGTGTTTCAGTGTTATATGTAGAACTCAGCTGATTTAGATATAAAAAAAACAGTTTATTGTCTTTATTACAGTTCAAAATTAAACCATTAAAGAAGCTGTATAAAAAGGCTCTATCGTGTGGGTAAAGATAAAGTAATAATTTTTGTAGAATGAGTAAAGTAAATATTTTGTTTTATTTTGTTTAGACAATGTTAAGTCCATCATTCGATGACTTTTTTTACAAACTTTCACTCTCAGATTGAAGAGGATGAAATTTTCAACCCAGACTTCGTGGAGGTTGATCGAGTGTTGGATGTTATGGTCAACGAGGACAAGGAAACTGGAAAGGTAATTTCATCATCATTTTTGTAATCTTTGGACTTTTGGTTTGCAAACTGTGTTTGTGTTAACCACGTCTTTTTGGGACACATCGCATGACATCCTGGAGTAAATACATAGTAGTAGTATGTATATTATGATTGTTAAATTCCTGTTAAGTGTAGTTGCTCTTCGCCTTGTGTAATGAGTTTACTGCTATTGTTAAAACTGTTAATGTACAGCATACATCTTTTGTTTTGTGTATTGACCCTAATGTAACAAACCCCAATTCCACAGTCCACGAGGCATTTCCTGGTAAAGTGGTGCTCCCTTGCATACGAAGACAGCACATGGGAATCGGAAGACGACATTGACAAAATTAAAATCCAAGAGTTTGAGTCGAGATGCAAGTTCCGACCACCGTCGAAAAAGGTACTAGATATGTGAACACCATGCTGAAATATAAGTTGTCCACTGAGCAACGTAATTTTACCTGCATAGTTCAAACAACATAGTTTTAATTTTTTTTACCGTATACAATATTTTTTCTTATGGTTATGATTCGTTTTTAAGCTTAGTAGCGTTATGGCCTTTAAAGCATTTTGCAGTGCTTGTTAAAGCCCCCAAATATAAGCCCTGAAAAGTAGCAATTCTGTGCAAGGTAAACAAGGTTGTTTTGACAAAAAAGTACGTTTTAAATTCTTACAAATTGATGGTAAAACTTTCAACATTAGCCTCATTATCGCTTTTGGGGTGGGGGAGTCTTGTAATTCCAAATTTACAAAAAAGCAAAATTCAGTTTTAAAAAACAGTGTTTTCATGTTTTTAGCTTCGGCCACATAAAGACATGTGGAAGAGGATGTCTGAAGACAACACTGTGTTCCAAAACAACAACCAGCTGAGGGATTATCAATTTGAAGGCCTTAACTGGCTTTTGTTCAACTGGTATAATAAGTAAGTGAGGTTGCAAAGTACTATAGATCATGCTTTTTATTCTCTTTGGTGAGAGGTGGTATTATCAGTTCCCGCCTTTCCAGTTGGAAAACTATTTGTTCAATATGATCTTTGTTATCTAATGCACTTAAGTCAAGTATTTATGTACTTTTGGATATCATCTTAAAACTATCTATATACTAAATTGTCATATTTAAATTTTAACCAATTCTTTTTAAAAAGTCATGCCTTGTAAATTATAAACACTTTGTGCCACTAGTTGATTGGCTTAAGTCCTGAAGATATTCCGTTTATATTTTTTAAGTCTCACATATTCAATTAATTATTTTTACAGACGTAATTGCATTCTTGCTGATGAAATGGGTTTGGGAAAAACTATTCAATCAATCACTTTTCTACAAAAAATATTTGACCATGGAATATGGGTAAGTCTTCAATATTATGCGGAGTTCCATACTTTAAACATTAGTGTTTTGTATTGTTTTGCCAGAGGCACATTGCCGTGTCCATATCTAACCCTTTGTTGAACTTATTAACCCTGGATATACTATTATAAATTGGAGGTAGGACTGGTAGACTCACTGTTTTTTATCTAAAAAAGATATATCCCATACTTAAAAACGCTTAATAAAATTAGTTGTGATTTTATATCTTCAGTTTGTAGTCAGTGTTAGGTTAATATAATATAAAAAACTAATATTAATAAAGAAGCATGCTTATATGGTTAGTAAAAAGAATATAGTACAAACAAACAACTATGCTGAAAATAGTTCTACTTTTGACATGTTCATAACAATAGTGAAACTACGAACAAAACACCATTGGTTGCATGAAATGACCCACCAGTTTTAATTCCATTCTCCACAAATAAATTTATCCATTCCTCCCAAGGGTCCGTTTCTTGTCGTCGCCCCCTTGAGCACGATAGCGAACTGGCAGCGAGAGTTTGAGTCGTGGACCACAATCAACGCAGTCGTCTACCACGGCAGCCAAACCAGCAGGGACATGCTTCACACATACGAGTGGTTTTGTCGAGATGAGAATGTAATTACTTTGGTTCCACTACTTTTAATTAACATGTGTGGGACGATGATGGTTGTTGTTATAAGGTTTATTATACTATTTTTTATGTGCATAGTCTGGTTTTACGGGAATTTGTTGATCCCTTGTGCTTTTTGAGTGATTAATTTGTTTTGGTGTGTGAAGGATAGTCAGTCCACCTATGTACCATGATCAGTGCAAAGTATATTGAGTGTTCAAAACCAGCATCTTTCATTCTAGCTGGAGGAGATCCCGGGCTGTTACAAGGTCCATGCAGTGATCACGACTTACGAGATGATTGTTCTCGACTCCTCACATCTACGTGATGTTGACTGGAGGTGCTTGATCATCGACGAGGCACACAGACTCAAGAACTTGTCCTGCAAACTTGTGGAATCGTTGAGCTACATGCAGCTGGTAGGTTTCTTAATCCTCAATTTTAATAAATTTATTTTTATGTTTTCACTTTGACCGCTCGTTAAAATTTATAATAACGAAAATGCAGGAACACAAGGTCTTGCTCACCGGCACCCCTCTTCAAAACAATGTGGAGGAATTGTTTGCGCTTCTGTCTTTTCTTCAACCAGAAACCTTTAATTGCCAACAAGCTTTCTCACTTGAGTTCGGCAATTTGAAGAACAACGCACAGGTAATGGGGTAAATGGTGTGGGGTTAATTTTGTGGCAAAAAAATCTGAAATTTGTCAAGTAAATATTTTATTTTCTTTATCTATAATATCTAGGCTATGTAACGCTTACTCGGTGTTTCACATAAAAAAGATTGTTTTTTCTTGCAAAGTTTAACTAAAAGATGCTGTTCCTGCATGAGCCACTGGTGTTTTAATAATTATACAGTTACAAGATGTAGATTTTGGAGCTAACAATATTGAGTTTTGTTATATTAAGTCATATTTCCAGGCAATGTTAATTTACCAGGTAGCAAAGTAATTTTAGACAGGTATTCTCATTTTAAGTTCCAACCGCTTAAAATATTGGGTAAAAGTGTTAATGTTCCAGTATACTTCCAGAAATCAAGTTAAAATTAGCTGAAAGATGATCAATTTACTATTAAAATTATCAGATTATGTGTGTGTGTGAGCAAATAAACTAGTTAATGAACAAACAACTAGGTGATCTGCAGAAAGTTCAGGAAAGAGTTAGAATGTCACAACAGACCCTCAGACCCAAAAGAATCTGACCCATTCAGCCTACTGAGGTAATATATGTTGTCTATAATGCGTAAAGTGTGCAGATAAACTGACTTATCAAAAAAAGTCTGCACTTTTACGCAAACTTAGAAATATAATTTAAACATAGAAAAACAATACAAGCATAGAAGTAGCATACAGACATATAAATTTTATCCAATCAGATGAATATCCTACCAATATAGAAATAGCATACAAACAAGTGTTTACCAGGTGGAGAAGCTCCAGGCGTTGTTGAAGCCGATGATGCTTCGTCGGTTGAAGGAAGATGTGGAGAAGTCGCTCGCTCCAAAGCAAGAGACGATCATAGAGGTGGAGCTCACCAGCATACAGAAGAAATACTACAGGTTGGTTTATAGTGATTTTTTCCTTGTAGTAACATAGTGGTTGTTGTAAAATAATTGTCAAGGTGTTGCAAATTATATGGGTAAATTGTCGTGAAGAGAGCTGTTCACTGCAACAGTATTCATTTTAGCAGCCATTGTGCTATTTAGATTTCCCCATATTTGGCTTTATTTTTAGTTTATAGTCTACTGTTAGGCTCAATCTGTAACCTGGGACCGTGATGGCATCAAAGCACTGGAGTAACCGTCAATGATCGTTGTTCTAACTTGCAGGGCTATCTTGGAGCGTAATTTTGAGTTTCTCGCCAAGGGCACCAGTGGTGGCAATGTTCCCAACTTGATGAACACAATGATGGAACTACGGAAATGCTGTAACCATCCTTACCTGATCAAAGGTAATCTTTTAAAGGTGGTGTAGGTAAAATATACGCCTAAAAATGTCACAAATGTACGAAGAAATTTTTTACTGTTGCATGCACAGGATGTAAAAACTGCTGTCCAGAATGGGATACGAAGGGATCATTAAATCATTTAAGCTATGTAGCTATGTATCTACAATACAGACCATCCAAGTTAATCCGCTTCAATATTTGTGACAAAATTATTTGTCACTCTCCCAGGTGCTGAGGACAAGATCATGCAGGAGTACCGGATGATGAGCAACGAGCAAAATCCCCTCCAAGCGATGATCCAGAGCTCAGGAAAACTCGTGCTCATCGACAAACTTCTTCCGAGGCTCAAAGAAGGAGGGCACAAGGTCAGTCAAAAATATTTGACATGTAACATGTTTGTTTGGGGGAAAATGTTTTCATTTCTGTTCAGTGCTATACATGCACATTACAAAGGTTATATTCTGATGACTTTTGCATATTGTAGTAGGTTTGCATTGGGAGTGGTGATGGTGTGTATAGTTTATTTGAGGAGTTACGAGATTAGTTTTCTGTCACCCAACAATACTCACAAAACTATATGAATTGTTATCTTGTTGTACAAATATCTACTCAAATACTTTATTTTATTGGACATAAATCCAACTAATGTTTCTTTTCGCACCACTGTTAAAAATGTAACAACCGAACTAGGTTCTGGTGTTCTCACAAATGGTTCGGGTGCTCGACATACTTGAGGACTACCTTGTACAACGTTCCTATCTGTATGAGAGAATCGATGGCTGCATCCGAGGGAATGAACGTCAGATGGCCATCGACAGGTTCAGCAAAAAAGGTGGGTTAGACTGTAGGTACGGGATTTGATTCAGGGTTGCAGTATTTCATGGATGCTCTATTTTATATGAAACTGCTGTATTTCATAGTTTAAAAGAACTTGTTTTATTGTGTGTCTGGCTTTGGTTATAAATATAACAAAGTACTTGCCATAAAAAAGCATGATGGTCTATTTAGAGTCTAAAAATTAACAAACATTTCCACTAGTCATATTATTTAAATTAAATAAAACAGTTATCTTGACTGCAATGCAATTTCAAGTTTTTTTTAAATCATAGCACATGTTCCTTGTTAAACCCAATATACTTGGTTTTAGGATCGGACCGATTTGTCTTCCTCCTGTGCACGAGAGCTGGAGGACTTGGGATCAACCTCACTGCTGCCGACACCGTGATCATCTTTGATTCTGACTGGAATCCTCAAAACGATCTTCAGGTCAGTCGTGGATTAGTAGGCGTAAGAAGTTACCAGGGAGGAATAGAATACCAAAATGTCCAGTGTGAAGCAAATACAACAAAAGTCTAGTTTAAAATGATTTAAAGACTTAACCCAGATTTTTTTAGGCCCAGGCACGTTGCCACAGGATTGGTCAGCAAAAACCGGTGAAAATCTACCGCTTGATAACTCGGAACTCGTATGAGCGAGAAATGTTCGACAAAGCGTCTTTAAAACTTGGATTAGACAAAGCTGTCCTGCAATCCATCAGTGGAAGACAGGACCAAGTAACTAACCAGGTTGGTGAAGTTGTTTGAAATGTAAATCTTTATTCGTATGGATTATCGAAGATAACATATTGTTGCGTTTATAAAGGGATTCTACTTATTTGCATTATATTTGAAGTGCACCTAATGTTGTTTACTTGAATTATGTATTTGTTCAATCCTCTTCCCTCATTAAAAACCACAGAACCAAGCTCCACAACTCTCCAAAACCGAGGTGGAAGATTTATTGAAGCGAGGAGCGTACGGCGCGATTATGGATGATGATGAGGCTGCGAGCAAGTTCTGCGAGGAAGACATTGATCAGATCCTGGACAGAAGAGCGCACACTGTAACCTTAGAGTCGGGTGAAAAGGGATCAACATTTTCTAAGGTTATTCGCTGTAGTGCTAATAGATCTCATATTTTGACCGTTGTAGTCTATACCTTAAAGACAATTTTTATTTTTTTATGAAAGATACTGATAATTTGGAGTAAAACTTTTCTACAATAATTTTAAAACCAAAAACATTGATTGTTTCGGGATATGTTAGTTTGAACATTTTATGATTAACTTTCATTTTCTGTTGATAATTTATAGTTTCTATGACATATATATGATTTCTATTGCAAACCTGTAACATTTATTCCTAACATAATATATTTATTGCTAACACTAGATTTTCATGGCTGACATATAATTTCTCTGTTACCAGGCTAGTTTTGTTTCAAACGTTGACCATTCCGACATCTCACTGGATGATCCAAACTTCTGGGAGAAATGGGCCAAGAAAGCTGATTTAGATCTCAAACAACTGAAGGACGTAAGTTGTTCAGCGAGTTAATTTTTTATCTTTCAATGTGTGCTTACTATAATCTTACAGAATAGCTTAGAAACCTAGCTTGTTGCTTTTAACGGAAAGATTGTTGGATCGAAACTAGTTGAAAGCTTGTCGGTTATGGCAGTTAACTTACATCTTATCTGTGTTCCTCAAGAATCAATGTATTTTCCCCAAAATCACCGCATTCTGCACAAATCTTGCAGAACAAGTTGATCTTAGAGATCCCACGTCATCGGAAGCAAACCCGGAGATTCGGTGGAAATTCAGATGACGCGGAGATCTTTGCTGAGATCGGATCTGAATCTGAAGATTCCGAGTTTGAGTCCGGAGATGAGAGGAATGAGGGAAGATCAAAGAAGAGCAAGTTCAGGTCAAGAGCAGGAGGAGCGGGAGGAGGACAGAGGAAGGGATGGGGACGAAGAGATTGCTTCCGGATCGAAAAGTGTCTTCTTACATATGGGTGAGTTGATCGTTGCAGACCATCGTGCCGAGATGACAGCATATTGGCAAATATTAAACCTCTCTTATTTCCTTATCTATGTATGTAGGTATGGTTGCAATGTTCAATTTTAAGTTTTAAACTTTCTGTTTAAGTCTTTGGAGGGCAACAGATGTTGTTAAGTAATATGGGAAGAAAGAATTTTGCAGTTTGTTAGATGACATTTCCAAGTTCATGGCTATGCACTTTTCCATTTAATTTATAAAGCTCTTTCCACATCTGTATAGTTTATTCATTTTGATTTAAGAAATATAAACGAATTTGCTTATCGCATCACATGACCCCTTATTCATCTGTCTACTAGATGGGGTCGATGGACTGCGATTCAGACCCGGGGCAGATTCTCTGGGGCGATCACCCATCAAGAGTTGGAGGAATTATCCCGAGTCGTGCTTATGTATTGCCTTAAGTATTATAATGGAGATGAAAAAATAAAGGTGAATTTTTTTTTTAATTTTTATTTTGTCACTGAATTATTCAGTTAATTTTCTTTCATTCATGTCGTTCATATTATACTTACTGTTGGTTAGCTAATATAGACTAACTTTATACATAGTTATTTTTAATCTCTATTTCATTCATTCTTATAGTTTGTTTGCTTTTATTAAAAATGAATTTGTATATAAGATGTAACTAAGCTTTTATTGTTTTTTTTAAATATGTTATTCGAATCAATTCATTCCACCTCTGCAAACTTAAACTTAACCATCCAACCATTACAGTACTTCATGTGGGACCTGATCACCCCAACTGAGGTAGCGATTACTACTGGGGTTGACTTGCGCAATCATGAAGGTTCGTTTGCCGTTTTATAAATGTAAAGGTATTCTTTACATTTTGTTATGCTAACTAAAATGTAACTTGTTTATGGAAACCACTGCTACAATCTTTTATTGTTGGTTCTGCTCAAAATGTCAAACAAAGGCGTCCCAACAAACACTTTGTTTCTGATTTTAAATCTGGTTTTATCCGGTTTTTCAGGTCTCTCCGCTCCTGTTCCACGAGGAAGGAAAGGAAAGAGAGCAAAGGAGGAATCAACATCCGGTCGCCACAAGGATGAGCAATCAAAGAGGGAATGGGCGGCAGATATTGACATCGACGCACTTCTTCCAGATGAAGGCTTCAGGAAGCATATACAGCATCAGTGTAACAAGTGAGTTTGTTTCATGGCAACCGGTGCAATGATGAGTTGCCGCTTGCTGCATGTTTATGCTAACGAGTGAAGAGATGATGGTAGTAGTACTTTAATTGAAAAGTGGTGTTAAATTTTGTGTTAAAAAGCATGAGAACGATGTTTAAATTCCAACCACTTCCCCCAGGGTTCTACTGCGTGTGCGGATGCTTTACTATCTTCGAGTTGAAATCCTTGGAAGTCTGGTGACAGCCATTGATGAAGGAGCAAAACCAGAGTGAGTGGTTTTTATAATTGCGCTGTGTTGGACTGTATGCATATATAGACGAGTGGGCAACTCGTACCCTGTTCCTAAGTATAGTCAAGATAGTCAGCGACTTTCTTTATGAACAATGATTAAAGATTGGTGAGGTCATGAATCTGCTCTCTTCACCATAAAACAAAATGCAATCAGTTTTAGGTTTTAAATAATATTAACTGACTCGTCCATAAATGGGTGTGTTAATTGTATTCTGGGAGAACAGATATTTTATGTTAAAAGGATTTATATAACATATTATATAATTTAAAATTTATTTAGATATATACGTCAGTTGCATAAGGTTAACATTTTACTTTTGCGGAAATCTACTGTTGGTGAAATGTCAGTGCAGTGTATTGCACAAGCACCCGCAGGTGTGCTGCTGTCTTGTGTCTATTGAAACAGCATCCCTGAAATTAAACTACCTATGTGTGATGACAGTTAACCCATTTCCACCCCCAGAGCACTGGACATGGACATAATTGATCGGATTCCGGACCCTCCCGCAGCCTGGTGGGATGCCGACTGTGATAAAAGTTTACTTGTCGGCATTTACAAACATGGTGAGCAACTCTTGTTTAATAGTAAACTTGAGATTTCCTTGAACCATTATGCAATGCAGCAGTGTATATATCTACATTGTGTGAACTAAGTTCTGTGGTTCTTAATGTAGCACTGGTTAAAATTCATTTTTTTATGGTTTATATTATGCCTATTTTATCTGTTTGCAGTATATCATTGCTTTAAAATGTGTACAATAGCATTTAAATGGCAATAAAAATGTGTTTAATTTAATTTGGAGTGCCGGGTGTAAGATTTAAGAGAGTGGACTCTGTGTTGGAATAAACACCTTACCACCTCACAAGTGGAGAACGATAATCAGGCAAGAGGTTGTTGGGAATTACCATAAATAAATAAATGTCTGTGGGTGCCCATGAATGTACGGTTAACATGAGTAATTTTCTGTTTATTCATCATGAACCGCTTCGTCTCCACAGGTTACGAGAAGTATTGCCTTATAAGGTCGGACAGCTCTTTGTGCTTCCTTGAAAGGGTTGGTCCTCCAGATGATCGGTTGCTGGCCGCTGAAGCAAATTTTGAACCCGAGTAAGTTTCTGTAACAAAAATAGCTTATTATTGGTTTTAGGTCAATTTTTAACATTTTATATTTCTCTATTAAATTTTGGATCTTGGTATTGGGAAACAAATAAAGAAAGGTCACAGTGGACCAAAAATTAATCAGAAGATGCCATGTTTTGAATGTAGATATCTTTATTACATAAAATTGTTAAACTGATATGTTTTGGAATTGTTCATATAAGTTATGTTCCGTAAGTGCATCTCTATTATCCCAAACTCGCTTCACAGGGACACAGATGGGGATCCTGAGTACAAACCAACCAGAATCACCTTTACCGAGATGGAATTCGATGTAAGTTCGTGGTGCTATCTTGTGTAGATTTTTCGTTTTAAAATACTTCATGCTTCTAACCATCCCCCCACCACTATATCTCTTAACACAGGACTCCCCTGCCCCTGGAACTCCTAACACAGAGCCAGCATCACCCGCATCCGATGCAAAGAAGATGGAAAAGGATGAGGATGCAGGTAGATTGGAGCCAGTTTTTACCTTTTTTTTAATATATGCATTTGAAATTCTATTTTTTATTTATTTCTCTCTAAAGCTTACTGTTGTGTTAATTAACATTATGGTACATTATAAGTACAATCAAGGGCCAGGTTCGAACTGTACAAATGTTTTTATACAAATAAACCTGGTTTCATACTGATTTGTACTTGGTTTCTGTATTTTGCCCATTCATATGTGCCTTGCTGTATTAGTCCTCATTAAGTGCATAACCATTAAGCCTAAGCCCTAATTTATTTAATAACTATAAACATTCTCTTCCCAGTGGTTGATGAGATAAAAAGAAAAACCTCATTGGAAGCTGCCACTGGAGGTGGTATGGAGTGGCCCACAGTATCAGAGCTTAACACAAGGTTTCGTCGAATAATCACCCTTTACCAGAAACACCATAAACATGTAAGTATACCAAAGCATTTAGTCAAAGCTAATTTTCAATACCTTACCTTGCTTCCAATAATATTAAGTTTAAATTTTGAAAATCCAGGTAAAGTTGACTGTACATGGTTGAGCATTTAAATATTTAACACAAGAACTCGTTTTCATATGCTACAAGTTAAAACACGGCTAATGATATTTGATTTAGATTTAAAAACGACACCCTATCTATGATAACCCTATATATTATTACATAACAGCCATATTGAATCCTCAATCACATGACAGCCATATTGAATCCTCAATCGCATGACAGCCATATTGAATCCTCAATCGCATGACAGCCATATTGAATCCTCAATCACATGACAGCCATATTGAATCCTCAATCACATGACAGCCATATTGAATCCTCAATCACATGACAGCCATATTGAATCCTCAATCACATGACAGCCATATTGAATCCTCAATCACATGACAGCCATATTGAATACTCATCACATGACAGCCATATTGAATCCCCAATCACATGACAGCCATATTGAATACTCAATCACATGACAGCCATATTGAATCCTCAATCACATGACAGCCATATTGAATCCTCAATCACATGACAGCCATATTGAATCCTCAATCACATGACCGCCATATTGAATCCTCAATCACATGACAGCCCTATTGAATCCTCAATCACATGACAGCCATATTGAATCCCCAATCACATGACAGCCATATTGAATCCTCAATCACATGACCGCCATATTGAATCCTCAATCACATGACAGCCATATTGAATCCCCAATCACATGACAGCCATATTGAATCCTCAATCACATGACCGCCATATTGAATCCTCAATCACATGACAGCCATATTGAATCCTCAATCACATGACCGCCATATTGAATACTCAATCACATGACAGGCATATTGAATACTCAATCACATGACAGCCATATTGAATGCTCAATCACATGACAGCCATATTGAATGCTCAATCACATGACAGCCATATTGAATCCTCAATCACATGACAGGAATATTGAATACTCAATCACATGACAGCCATGTTGAATACTCAATCACATGACAGCCATATTAATTCCTCAATCACATGACAGCCATATTGAATCCTCAATCACATGACAGGAATATTGAATACTCAATCACATGACAGCCATGTTGAATACTCAATCACATGACAGCCATATTAATTCCTCAATCACATGACAGCCATATTGAATCCTCAATCACATGACCGCCATATTGAATACTCAATCACATGACAGCCATATTGAATCCTCAATCACATGACAGCCATATTGAATCCTCAATCACATGACCGCCATATTGAATACTCAATCACATGACAGCCATATTGAATGCTCAATCACATGACAGCCATATTGAATGCTCAATCACATGACAGCCATATTGAATCCCCAATCACATGACAGCCATATTGAATGCTCAATCACATAACAGCCATATTAAATCCTCATCACATGACAGCCATATTGAATGCTCATCACATGACAGCCATATTGAATGCTCATCACATGACAGCCATATTGAATGCTCATCACATGACAGCCATATTGAATCCTCAATCACATGACAGCCCTATTGAATCCTCAATCACATGACAGCCATATTGAATCCTCAATCACATGACAGCCATATTGAATCCTCAATCACATGACAGCCATATTGAATGCTCATCACATGACAGCCATATTGAATGCTCATCACATGACAGCCATATTGAATTCCCAATCACATGACCGCCATATTGAATCCTTAATCACATGACAGCCATATTGAATGCTCAATCACATGACAGCCATATTGAATCCTCAATCACATGACAGCCATATTGAATTCCTCAATCACATGACAGCCATATTGAATTCTCAATCACATGACAGCCATATTGAATCCTCAATTACATGACAGCCATACTGAATTCTCAATCACATGACAGCCATATTGAATCCTCAATCACATGACAGCCATATTGAATCCTCAATCACATGACAGGAATATTGAATTCTCAATCACATGACAGCCATATTGAATCCTCAATCACATGACAGCCATACTGAATTCTCAATCACATGATAGCCATATTGAATTCCTCAATCACATGACAGACATATTGAATCCTCAGATGCAGCAAAGGTTAATGAACATCGAACGAAGGTGTGGACGTCCTCGTTACCAAGATAACAGAGATTCCAGACGCCCTGTGCTTCAAACGTGAGTATTAATTTTGTACATTACAGATTAAATTAGATACCTAAGTGGTATGTTGGGATAAAGGTTATAATAGTCTTTAGCATAAAGAAAATATGTGGATTATTAAGCTGGCACTTTAGTGGGCTGGTGCTCGCCGTGGTTGGTGTTCCCACAAGCTGATTTGTTTCTGTAGGCTGGTATAATCGTATGGTTGGTTTCCTATAAAACCTGTTAGGATAAAGCGGTTAATCTATCACACTGTGGGTAGTGTAGGGTTATACAAGACATTGAACCCAGTTTTTATTTTATTAACTCGACTTCACCTGCCATGTTTGAGTCACTGAGATATTCTCATTACTAAATGTTGACCTGCCAACAGCGATTACTTGCTGTTACGCTGGGACGTGTGCAGGTACGTTGTCGTACGCATGAGTGGCTACATGTTGTAAATTATTCTTTTGGCGTCTTTAAACCCAAGCTTGAATACATGATATTGGAAAAAAATAGGGTTTCCATTACAGATTAACAATTTAAAATCTGTTGTTAAATGTTAAAAAAATTGTTGATTGCTTCTAAGGCTCTGAAGTTAATGATTCAAGAATAAACTGTGTTTATTTTCGCATACTTTTAAAAACAATTTGATTTTAATTCCTGAGGTTGGAAATTATTTGGGTGTACTAATCCCATATCAACTTTATTTTCCATATAATGGTAAATGTTTAATGAATGATGCTAAATAAGCATGATATGCAAACTATTAGTTGCTAGCATACTTCGTAGGGTGGCTCTATTAGTCATATTGTAGCATAAACTTATTTTATCTTAGTGTTTTTAAGCTTTTTAAACTAGATTGTTCTAGTTTGTGCTAAAATTATTCGTTTGATATGACCTCTGTCACGTCTCAACGCAATTTGATTAGAGTAAATGTAACTTTAGTGTTGCATCCTATCTGTGTTCCATAGGTCAAATGAATATGCTTATCATTATAACAATTTTGTTCTGCCTTTATTAATATACCTCTCGAGTATTACCAACATGCACCTGTCACAACAACCTTTACACGAATATATTACTCACTGTTCGCCATATTTTAGGAAAACTATAACAGTATAGCAGACGGATTTAAATCAGTCAAAACATAATACGGTAGTACTAGTACAGCCAATAACTGTTCTGAAGTTATTAAAATAAGTAGGTTTATTTTCCAAAAATAACTAAAATTTATATTTTTGTTTTGATTTCTGCAGTCGGTGGACAAGGAGAGAAGAAGCCGACTTCTATCGAACCGTGTCAACTTTCGGGATTGAGCGCGATCCTCGTACCGGGGAGTTTCTATGGCGTCGATTCCGCAACATCGCTCGCTTGGACCGGAAGACTGATGAGAGCCTCCGGAGCTACTACCTGGCGTTCCGCAACATGTGTGAGCAGGTTTGCAGATGGAAGGAGGAGCCGGGCACGTCGGATGGAACTAATATCGGTTTGGAACATTTTGTGGCATTTTTACACAATTAGATTTTGGATTTGTAGAAGGAAAATGCTTAAAGGAAAAAAAAAATAATTTTAAAAATTTAACAGTTGCTCAAATGTTTTTTTTAGTTTAGTTTGTAAATTTGTAATGGTAAGCACTACTATGGTATAACATTGTGCAACACTGCAGGGCTGACTGAAGAGATTCCGAACATTGATGTTGATCCCATCACTGAAGAGCGGGCATCCAGGACACTCTACCGCATCCGTCTCCTTGATAAGATTCGAACCGAGATCCTTCCACATCCCAAACTGAAGGAGCGACTAGCCATGTGTCAACGAAGCCCCGAACTCCCCATTTGGTGGCGCTCTGGAGTACATGATCATGAGCTACTGGTGGCAATGGACAGGTAGTGTGTTTTTCAATATATTTAATTCATTCCAACTTTCTTCGAACGAAAATTTCTTTGTTTAATATTATTTTAAAGTACTAGTTTTCATCATTAAATGGCTCATTGTGGCACCAAGCAATGATATCAAAAAAATCTTCGTCGTTGACTCTTATATGTCAGATTTGCAGCCCACTACCACAAGAGAATTAGCTTTTACCCTTAGTAAAGTCTGGTGCTTTTTTCATTTGTTTAATATTTGATACAATTTTAATTCTGCAATGCTGAATGAACCCATGTGAATCCACTGATCATAACATCTGACCGTAGTGTGAGCCCAAAGGACACTGCTAACCAGAACATGGTCAAGTTGAAGTTTAGCGAATGCAATACTAATTACATGCTTTCATTTTTAAAATCGATGTATCTGATTAATGCTTATGATCCAACAGACATGGTGTCACACGGACGGAAATCCACACATTGAACGATGCAAGCTTGTCCTTCCTGAATGCGATGAGAGAATACGAGTCAAATCCCACTGCGTTTAAACAACAAATACTAGCAGAGGAAAAGTAAGGATCCTGAATAAGACATTCATTTTGCATCGGTGCATATTTAACCTTTCTCTGCTACAAATCAACATTGGAAATAAGTTGAGGGTGCCAAGGCTAAAAAGTGTAACCCTCCCAATCCCTTACATGTACCTTAATCATCACCAGGGACATGTTTGTGTAATAATATGGCAAGTACAAAAGTCCAAAGCGTAGGTCAATCCAAGTCGGAAGTTCCATTTTTACTCAAGGCCCTATTTTTCCAGTCTGTACTTACAGCATAGTTTGTAGTGCAATTAGTAATCGGCAAACGACTTAACTGCAGGGTGAATTTTGAACCATAAATGCATTTCTTTATAAACATTATGTGTGGATTTATTTCAAAGAGGCAATATAGAGTTGATATGCCAGTACTATGATTCTATGTTTGAAAGGTTGTTAGTAAAAATACATTTCTCTTTGATGATCATAAATAAATACAAACATGGTCGATTTTCACAAATGTAGCTATATTTTCTCTTTGAAGTTTGTAAAATTATCATTATTTTACTTCAGAGCGGAATTGGAAAACTTAATGAAGATAATGAAAAAAGAGGAAGAAGAAAAAGCCGGTAAGATAATCGTCCAGTAACTTCTAATTAGGTCTCACTAAAAAAACATTTCTTAAGTTATGGGCAATTATGTATTTTAATTGACAATTTCTTTGTTTATAAAGGATGACAATGTTTTGTAACCGTAAATGAAAACACACCCACTTTGGCCTTTTTATTGGAGTTATTGTTGTGGGTTGTATATGAATTGTTACTGTTTTAATTCGAACCATTAATCTGCTGCATTCATATGTCATCCACTAATTGCATTGCCCATGTACACAACCGACTAGCCGAACAGTTAGATCTGATCCAACAACCTTTTGGCTGACGAGTGTTGCTCTTTCCTATTGAGTTAACTGACGGGACTACTTGATTTCCCTTAGCTTTGCTGGAAGCTGAAGCCAAATCGATGGAGGAGTCTAAAGCTGCTGATGATGTCATGAAAGAAAAGGATCAAAATTCTGAGGACAAGGAACAAAAATCGGATGATCCTGATAAAAAAGACGATGACGTGATTCAGAAGACTGAAGCTTCAGAGCAAAAAGATGAAGAAAAAGCAGAAAAAATGGAGAAGGATGGTGTGAAATCAGAGGATGACGATAAAACACATGATGAGTCCGATCCAGTGGTGGAAGATGATATCCTTAAAACTGAGGATCAAGATATGGAGGTGGAGGAAGGGACATCGAAAGAGGCAAATGATGTGGAAGTCCAAAGTAGAAACTGAGGTAAAACCTTGATTTTTTTTAGTGCAAGCAACAGAATGTGAAACTATCAAGGAAGTAAGAAAATAAATTTTTCTTCACCGAATCTGCTGCTTTTAATTTGACTTGATATATATGTATATATTGTTGATTTGCATTGTCTCTCTGAAAGAAGCACAAAATAGGATAAAATAAGTTGCTATTTTCTTGCAAACTGTTACTGCAATAATAAATTTTAACTTTTTCACCAGGTTACACTGAGAGCAGATGTTGGACAAGAATCTAATGAGGATCCTGCCACTCCTAAGGATTCTGTGGATGCCATGGCCACCAAGGAAAAAGATGTTGATGATTCAATTAAAGATGCTGTCTCGAAAGAAGAAGCTGTTCTGGAGAACCAAGATTCAAAGGTTGAAGATAATGAGGAAGTCCAAGGTAGTGCAACGGTTTTCAGCGTGAATAACTGTAAAGTCTTTATTTAGTTCTAATTTCCCGGTGCGCTAATACTCACACAGCACGACGTAACATTTCTTCCTAGGATCACCATAGCAGATTGTACTTGGCTATTGCAGGGATTAATTTAACATCAATGTTGGGAATGGGTAATTTACCCCATATCCCAATTAATTATATTTTTTGTAATACGGCATTAGACTGATGAACAACCTTTGTTCATGGCAGAACACATGGAAGAGTCCTCATCCAAGGAAGAGTCCACACCTGATCCCAACCCAGTGGAGGATGCTCCTGTAGAGCAAGCTCTTAAGAAAGAAGACGTTGGAAAAGAGGAGGCGATGAGTCCATCGGACAAAGAAGTCGCTGACCTCAGCATCAAGAAGGAAGACGATCCGGATGTCAAGAAGGAGCCTTCAAATCCGGAGGAAAATGGAGCCTCCGATCTAACAGAGGAAAAATCTTCTAAACTTGAAACGAGCGAAAAAGAAGACCCAGAGAAGTGAGTCCAATTGAGTGATGTGTTTAGAGTAGGCTTCACAATCGCTTGCTGATATTTTTCAACTAATCGAACTAGTGTTTTACAAAGTGCTTTTAAACCTTTTTAAAAAAAAATTGTACACACTTTTAACTATTGCCCAAAAGCTTGAACACCCACTGACCCCGGTCTTCACAACCCAATACACTCTGTATGGTCTACTCGTATATAGTGGCCTTTAAATAGTTAAGTTACTCCAGTACAACCAGGTCAGAATCATAGATTTGTCAATTTATACTGATACAGTAACACCTGGTCCTGGTATAATAAATTCACAATATTGTTTAATAGTATGTTGTACACCCCAGTACACCCTATTATAGTGATAGACCCTTTTGGTACACACAATTTGGTACAACCTGGGTGTACAATACACATGGTTGAAAAGCCCTGGTTTACATACTATACTTCCTTTGGAAATATGTGGCTCTTCTGCTACGTTTTTGCATTTGGTCCATTTTTTTCTAAATTGAACATGTCTCACCCAATACAACAGTGCGAATAGTTTTGTTGCAAACTACTATTTAAAGCTAGAAAAATTGGGTTGCAAATCCAAAACCATGAATTTCTTGCAAATATGATGTAATACTTACAAATATGTATAGTTTTTTGTTGTATAAGCAAATAATTGAAATGCATATGTTTGCAGACAAAGACGAGCAGCCACACCAGTGCAAATGTCGTTACGATCGAAAAGTAACCCCATGTCCCACGAGTAAGTTTCCAGGGGTGATTGCCATTCCTTGTTAAATAATAAGTATTGATCCCATATTTTTTTAAGATTTTCAAATTGAAGATATTTGTAAATTATTTTGTAAGTTCGGTTTTTAAGATTTGAATATGAGAGATGGAAATGTATGGGATCTTTGTTTAATCTTGTGGAGAAGTTTTTACGACTTAAAAATGTATATTTCATTCATTGGATCAAATCCAAGAAATTTAAAAATAGTGATGTCGTTTCTTTAAGCATTGTATTTGTAAACACAACCTCCCACATTTCAGCTTATTCAACGCCATCAACTCAAACTACGGTGGATTCCTTATTTCTTCTATGATGTCACAATCAACTTCCGGCAGATGGCCAAAGGTAATATATGAAATAAAACCACCTGTTTGGACATTTAACCTGATTCTACATAATATTACTTTCCAATAAATTATGGATTTAAAATCGATCGACTTTTTTAGTAGTTAAATGGCACAAATCAGTTAAACTGTTAACTGATAAAGAGCCCTTATGGTTACTGTCTGTCAAGCAGATTCTTAATTGTTTCAACACTAGTCGTGGTAATGTGGCTTTTAAAATGCAATTGTTAAATTTATGGTATTTCTGTAGGATCGTGTTTTGATCCAGCGGGTGGAGCAAGTATGCTACTGCATTTTGAATGGAGAGTGGCCTTCACCCAGTCAAACCTTTCCCTCTGCCATACCGGGTCAAATTGGGTCCTTCCTAAGGCCGGGAACTCCCAGTTCTCACCCATCTACCCCACTTTCGGATGGTCGGGTCACCCCACTCTCATCTGCAGGGTTTACTTCAAGCCAGAATACCATCACCTCAACTGCAGATTTTCTTGCAGGTATAGTAGCCAACAGACATTTAAGATTAACCAGAAATGTGCCACAAATAAATATCTAATTCAAGTTACCAAGAGCTTTATCAGTGTAGCTGTTCATTACCTTCTCTCTTCCACAGCAAGCGAGAAGCAGTTGCAAGCGGCCATGGCTCAGATGCTTGCTGCTGGGGCTGTGGAACCCCCAATGAGGTCAAGCAGCTCACGAAGAGGACGTAGAAGAAGAAGACCCGATCCTCCTATGCAGTCCTCCCTTGCATCCGGACTCCAGTTTTCAGCGCAGTCTGTAAGTTTTTGCGACAAATGTTGGGTCTCGATCTCTAAAATGAGGTGCCTCATTCGGGACTTCAAACCCAACATAACAAAATGGCTTTCTGAAAATTCTCAGTAAATATCTAAATTCATGTTTAAAAATAATCCTTGATTTATATCCGCAGCTCTCACCGATGGACAAAGCATTACAGCGCAAGATTGAACAGCTGATGGCGGCAAACAATGCCTCGCTCTCATTTGCCCCGTCACCCACAACCCAGCAGAACCCCCTATTTGCCACCCAGGTTTGCTGTCTTTATTGCTAATATTTTATTGAGTGTACTATAATTTTAGGTACATTTTTTATAACAATAAATACTGGTTATATTGCAATGTAATTCACAATTCTAAGCCAAATTTTCAAGTCTCAAATAGGTTGGGAATCACTGGTCATTGTTGGGGCACAGATTAAAAAAACACCATCCGTCTATTGTGTATCATTAAGAGAATATTCAAAAACTTCCTGTCCATTCTTGTTTTAATCTGCTTGCACAATAATGCTTTTATATTGAATAACATTTAAGAATTAAGCTTGCGGAAAATATTTTTATTCTTTAAAACTGGAGTTTCCTTCCAGGGTGGTAAGTTCTCCAGTGTTTCCACGAAATCGAGTTCAAGCAACAAAGATGAAGAGCTCGGAAATAGTTCGGCATCACTGCTAGCTAATTTAAGGGTCAGTTAAAAATGCCTAGAATCAAAATTAAATAATTGCTGATCCTAATGGAACTGCCAGGCAGTTTAAGCCAAAATTATGTGGAGTTTTAGAATGCAGTTCTTTACCACTGTAAAAAAGACAGTTTAAACAAAACAATTGTATTCTCTGTATTTTCAAATTGGTAATTGGAATGCTTATAAAAAGACGATTGCCCATGTGATAATGCATTTCCATTGACAGAATAAAGCCTAAATATCCATCCTATCCTGATATTCCTAAATGCTAAAATTATTTTAACGTAAAAAAGGAGAATATCAAACTTACAAATATTTTGTTTGCACTAAATAAGAGGCTGGCAATCTTTTGCACTTTTAAAAGCCATTTTAATCAATATTACACAATAAAAATTACTGGGAGCTGCAAAACTAGTTCGAAATAAAACTTGTTAAGCGCTCGCTACAGTAGCAATAAAATAAATAAGAGCCACAGCCACGTCAAAAGGATGAAAAAGCGCAGGTTGCCGACCCCTGCAATAAATAGTAAGCGTCACTTAATTTAGTGTAACATTGAAAAAACATACCTCTTACAGTAAATAATTTCCCTTGTTTTTCTACAGGAAATGGCGAAATCTGAGAGCAAAGAGCCGTCGACCTCACGGGGTCGTCCGAGGTCGAACTCGAGCTACCGGCATCTCTCTGCTTCCCCATCCCAATCAAGGTCGAAGGAGACTTCCTCGAAGCAACAGAACGAGTTGATGAAGATGCCCTTCATGCAAACACCAGAACAACTAATGTCATCGGCGAATAACCCAAACGCCGCAATACAGCAGGTGGATTGTAATGCTACTACACAAGTTGTTTTATAATTAAAGGTTTAACAGTTTTAGCCAATTCTAAAAAAGAAACAGATAGGTTGGGTGTTATTACTTGTATTCCTTAAAAGACAGTCGTCAGATTGCCTCATGCGTCCAGCAGGGGTTATGTTGGGCTGCAAATTATATTTTTTTCTCATTTTAAACCTTGGAAACGATCCAGATGATGCAGGATGCCATGAAAGCTGGAGTCGATCCGATGTCTGCTGCAGCTGCTGCGTTCCTTCCCTTCTTCCCCATGCTCGACCCTTTCCAGATGATGAACAAACCCGATGCATCCTCCATGCCCCCCATGTTGCCTCCTAGTGAGATGGAGAAGCTCCTAAAGAGCATGGGGCTTCCTCCGGAGCTCGCCATGATGCAGGGACTTTTGCCCGGAGGAATGCCACCTCCCACAACATCCGGGAAGACCAAGGAGCAAGATCAAGAGCAAAAGTCTTCCTCTTCCTTAGATGTGGGCAAGCCGAAAGAGTCCTCAGAGAAGAGCATAGCGAGTTTACTGGGGGAGAAGAGGACTACTCCTCAGAGAAGAGGAGGGAGCAAATTGGATGCGATGTTCGGAGGACCTAAAATGGAAGAAGAGAGTCCTGGGAAGTCGAGCAAGGTTTAAATTATAATAAGAAACCTTTAAACTAGTTTTTTAATTTTAAAATATTTCTTTAAGAAACCTATTTGAACTCAGTGTAGAGAACTTCCGGTTCACTGCTGCACACATTTTTGATCATCACAATAGAAACATAAACCACAAAATTTTATTCAATCGCAAAATACTAGGGTGTTTTGTTGCCAAATGGTAGGGTAATTTCATGCAAACATTTGTATTTCTCTTGATGATAGCCACGCACTAGAGTTAGAGTTAATTGCCTTTAATGCTTACCTGGTCTCAGCAACCAAAATGTAAAGCAATTTATGCAAAATTGTCTCTATGAGACCCATATTCTGACAATTAGTCAATTGTTCAGCTTTTTAGCTATAACATCACTGTTCTTGGTATGTACCTACAATTAATTAATCACTTTTCTTTAATAGAAATCCCGGAAATCGAAGTTTGTCTCACCTGCCATGCTACCACTCGACACAAGGATACCGGTGGTCAACAACACTGAAGGCGTGCGCTTGTCCGGCGACGACGCTCCTCTCAATGAAGACCTTGCAGACTGGCTTAAGAATAACTCCGGTGCGTTGTATGTTATATTTATTGGTTTGTGCATAAGGCAGTTTGAAACTGCTGTTAAAATATGAAATATATATTTATTTCGAATCAAGATTGATTTGTAAGTACAGCTTTGTGCTAATTTGCAACAGCGTTCACCATTCTATGTATATTTGTTCCATCTACTAGACTGGCTACTGCTAGTTTTACACTGTGCCTATGCAGAGTGGATTTCCGACATTACTCAGTGTTGACCACCTGTCTATTTTGTCGAAGTTTTAACAAACCTTACAAACATCCTTACAATTTAAAACAAACTGGATTTGCAACAAATCAACCTATTTAAAAATAAGACCAGAAGAAATAAGAAATCGATGAAGGCGTTTTTGTTTGACATAGGAGTAAAGCACTTTCTTAATTGCTCCCCTGGCCCCAATAAGTGAACTAAAATTATGCTTTAAAAATTCTAAGGCCTAGGCACTGAGGCGTACTGGTGCGCAATTCTTTGTTTTATTGCACCAAGAACTGCTCATGGCTCAGCCCACGTTAGACTTGTTCTTTAACTTTTTTTTGACAGCTCAGTGTACATTGGTGTAGGAGCTTTAAGCTTTATACTTAAAATATTAAATATATTTCCCTAAAAGGACAAACTTGGTTGACATAGGTTTTATTTATATTTCAGGATTTGTGCTCGACTACCAAACGCTTCGGCAGCAACTGGATGAAAGTGGGGGAAAGAAAATTGACCCTTCCGACACCACCCTGGAGATGAGCGGGCAGGAGAGTGACCCCATGATCAGCCCTAAACCCTCAGCCTCACCCAAAACAAGGGAATTCCCCAGCAAAGGACAGGAAATGCTTGCAGAAGCCGACAAGTTGCTGAAAGATGCCGAAAAGCTTGCGATGAGTGCTAAGCGCCTGGAGAGCGATGACACGCGCATCAAGACCCCAGATAAACAAAGACCATCATCCGTGCTCCCAACCTCCAGTGCTCCCACGTCATCGGGAAGAGCATCCACATCTTCCTCAATGAAGCAGCAGATGTCGGAGCTGGGGTTGCTTCAGCAGATGAATGCCGGTGCAATGAACCCTGACCCTTCCAACCCATTTTTCAGTCTTCCACCAGAGGTGCTAAACAACCTTGCCAACTTACCACCAGGTAATTTCGCTCAAGCATTTAATAACAATAGAAAGGTATCTAAGCGTTGTGTGGCGGAACTATCATGGGTACGAAACTGGCCTAGATAAAAAAAATGTCACCCATTCTCACAAATCTGTCTGATGACCAACTTAAATATCCAACCGTACATTAAGGACACCCAGGTTTACCCATGCGGTCACAGATTCATGATTCAAACCCATGTTTGGTTTAAAAAAATGTAAAACAGATGTTGTTCTAGTATTTTAATTTACTTTATAATGTAACAATGTCCATTGTTGTGCAGATATAGCCGCTCTGCTTGCTGGTGGGTTGTTGCCACCAGGTGTCACTCCAGAGATGCTGATGGGGCTTAAACCTGCTCAAGGGAGTCCCCGTGTGGTGGACGACAAGCACTCGAACGAACAGAGCCCGTCACGTTCCTCGACCCCGAGCAGAGGATCACCATCCCAGCGTCACAATCGCCCACGTTCGTCGCATCAGAACCCCGACAAAGGTCCCCCATCTGACCCCAGCCAGCTCACAGGAGAGGAGAGGGTTACTGTGGTCAACTTAACATCAGGAAAGAAAGTAAGATCAACGTTTTATTCTATAGTGAAAGATGTTTCAAATGAAATGTCTGTTGTCTCTGATGGGTTTGGTTGCCACAAAGTAAATTATCACGAATAATATTAATTTCCATCAAAAAGTATTGTGATGTTACCCCGGTTGCAGAAAACAGCAGTGCTTAGTCTAAGTTTTTAAATTACATTGCGATGCATGTTTAATAAGACTGCAGTGTTTATGGATATAATGTTCCTAGCTTACATTGTGAACAAATATGCTGACTAAAAAACATGTTTAGGTTATTCAAATAAATATACAAACAATCGAAAGTATGGTTTGTGATTAACATCTGTTACAATTTTACATTTTTTTCTTTTTTAATCAATTTTCCAAACTTTCCAGCTAACGGGGAGACAAGCACCTGAGTTACAAACGCTCTCCGATTATCTACGGGTATACCCAGATGTTGTAGTGTCACCTGATTGGTCAAATGTAATCAGAAAATCAGTAAGTGATTGAATTTATTCCATTCATTTCACATGGTCAAATTTTTAACTGTATGCCAATATAAAGTCAGGGTGGGAGATTAAAGTATAGAAGATTGAGTAACTGAAGAGTTTAAACAGATTTTCACATAATAATATTTGCTTTGTTAATGATGGAAAGAGCTATGCGTTTTAGCTAACCGTTAAACAAGTTTTAAAAAACAAAATCTCTATAAAATGCCAATCTTATTTTTCACACATATTTGTTAAATTTACTGTTTTTTTATTATCATTCAATATTTTTAGGTAAATAAAAATTCAAGTTATTACGAAAACTTGCTATAACCTCGTTTTTTTAGTTGGTTTACATTATTTTTAACCCAAAACTACACATTCAAATAAGTGTGGGTAGAACTAGTTAACGGCATTTATTCCATCCTTCATTAAAAGAACTCTCATCCGATATGCCATGTTGTTGTTTGTTTGCTAATATTGTTATTTCTCCATAGAAATTCCTGCCAAAGGATTTGCACACCCGTCTCCTTCCCTCCCAATCCCCAACCTCCAAATCCTCTTCTTCCTCCCACTCGGTGTCCTCTGCAAGTCAAGCTGGCAGCAATGCAGCGGTGGCAGCCGCGCTAGGGGGACTTCCCCCTGGGGCCGCAAACATGTTCCCGGGGTTAATGCAAGCGCAGGGTCTCATGATGCCCGACCCAATGCAACTGATGGCTGCCCTGCAGAGCCAGGGCCAGATGAACGACCTCAAAGCATTAAGTGCTGCTGGTTTCCCAATGCTTCCTTTCTTTGGAGGTAAACAAATCTTAATTGTTGTGTCGGTAGTCTGAGGCTGTGCCCTTAAGGCGGATAAACATGATATTCTCACCATGCGATATGAAACTTATATGAAACTCAAATCTATATTTTGTATAGCACCCGTCCCTGCAATATTATTACTACCCTATAAAAGGCTAATTCTAATTAATGGTCGAATAGGGGACATTCCATATATTTCCCTATGTTCTAATAACCCCCTACTCTTCAGGTATGCCTAACCCCTTGTTGGGTGGTGGGTTTCCTGGACAAGACCCAGCAACAGTAGCAGCAATGGCTGCTTTATCCCAAGGAGCAACTCCCAGCAGTTCATCAAAGAAAGAATCACGTACCCCGTCACATGAGAGGGACCGGGACAGGGGCAGAAAGAGCAAAAAGGTAAGAAAGTAGAAAGGCTGTATAAAAAGCCATAACTCTATATTTTCTAAGAGGCACATTTTTTCAGTGTCATCTTAATAGTAATGCAACTTTCTCTTTTTTCTGTTACTTGTAAAAGCAATTTTATTTTACCAGATTCAATTGAAAAATATTTACATAGATATATCAAATGACCCATGTTTGTTCACCCTTTTTTGTAACACAATGACCCCACTTTAAACAACTCCTTCTGTTCAGCATAACGAACGCAGCAGTAGTGGAAATCGATCGTCAAGTTCGTCGAATAAACCGACGACATCAACATCGTTCAACGACCCGATGGCTGAAGCACTGGCTGCTTTGCAACGGGTAACATTTTTACTTTTATTTATCTAACCCACAACTCATCTCTAAGTCGCAGCCTATTGGTATATGAGCAATTCAACATTATGCATTCAAACCTCTTGCACACAGGGTGGTGGTGTGTTTCCTGGTATGGGGAATCCCTTTTTAGCTGGGGCTGGAGGCAACCCCATGTTATTCCCACACATGATGATGGGGGCCCAAAACCAGGGTTTGAACAGCTTACTGGGGCTGCCAATGGACATGATGAGTCCGGAACTGCTATCAGCGCAGGTGAGTTTGACCTTCTAAGTTTCCCACATAATTACGTCCTCATTAAAATTTCACATTTTTTTAAAAAAAACTTTTAAACGGGCTGATATCTTACCCACAATCATTGGATCTTAAACCATGCATTCGTTGTTGTCTTGTGTTTCTTTGTTCCAAGTCACTAAAACTGTGTTTACCCAAAACATTGGTTTTAATAAAATACTCTTTTTAATGTTTACCTTTTCTATGGATAAACACGAACACTCTTTATCTGTCTTAGTTTGCGTTTCATTTTGTACTCATTTTAGTAATTAAAGTAAAATTGTCCCTTAAATTGAGAAAAAACTGAAGAATATGTTTATACTGCCGTTTCTGTATTCACCCCGGTGTCCACTTGAGTGATCAACGTTGTTTGTTGTTTGCAGATGGCAGCACTGGGGGGAATCCCCGGTATGGAGCCGACCTCGAAAGCGTCATCTAGCGGTGGAAAACATGAGGGGAAGCAGGATCAGCGGAAATCATCTTCCAAGCACAAGGAGAGCTCTACTTCCGGTGAGTTGTCGGTTCATTCAATCAGTTTGCTGATTCATCGTCGGCATACCGAGTATCCAGTTTGGTTTACATAGGCATGGTAGTGTGTATTGGACATGATTTACCGTGAGGCTCATATTGTATAGTTAGTAATCTACTGTAAAATTGATCATAAGTGCTAGGAACCAAACACCATGTTGTTCTGACTTTTCCTTTCGTAAACTGCAAGTTTTATCATAAATTTTCCTACAATCAGGACACCGCAGTCAGTCACGTGGTGCTGACGAACAGCCAATGGATTTGACGCAATTTGCGGGAGGGGCGACCAAGGACCGTCAGACTCCTGACAAGCACAAACACTGATGATGACGCCACCATGAGTCGATCTGACGTCACAACTGCTGCTATTTATTTTCCTTCTGAAAAAAGTTCTCAGCTCTTGGCCGGGTGTTGATTGAGTTGTCGTCAATGGTCCGGTGGCCACCGCACCCAACTACTTTGAACCGGTTCAAACCGCATTAGACCTGTACCACGACCGTGTATGTTTGTAAATAGTCCATGCATTCCTTTGAGCCCATGACCCGCGCACCGAAAGACTCCTGCCCAACTACGTTTTTTTTCTCTCTGTCACCTAACCGCGTTCTCCATCTCCCACAAATCGAAATGCAGTTTGTATATAGCCGCTGTCGCCGCACGCGATCGTTGAAATGAAATTTCGTGTAACTTTGATGCTAAAATCCCCGCCGACCAAAACCAGCCCGCTGTAGACCGCATGAACTACAAAGGCCGTTTTATTTCTGTACCCGCTGCTGCCGCCGTTCGGCGTCACCCGCCCGCGGATCTGGTTTCAGTTGTATATCTTCTTATGTTTGCTTCTTTATCCCGTGTGCGCGTTACCAAACAGCGGACTTAACCAAAATAAAATGCTCGTGTGAAACGTGTATTTTATATGAAGGTATGCTTAATTAGGATACTCCTCTTTATCATCGAGGATGGGAAAACGTAGTTTGGTGTTTGAAACCAGGACATTGGTCGGTTTACCCGAGATATAGCAATGAATTGCATTCAAGGGAAATGCTGCTACTGTTTTAGTTCAACGCATTATTGAACCATATGGTCCAGTCATCGTTTGCTTTGTATTATGACAATCGGCTAGTTTCAATCCTACCAACATTTCTCTGCCGTTCCGACACGTAACGAATAAGTTCAAAAAGTCGGCCTATTCACGAAGCAAACGATTTGTAATACTAATAAAACGATTGATTACACACGACACCTTTTAACAATGTATACAATTGGAACTTATGGTACGTGATGCTGTGACGAACTTACTCTGTAAATCCGCCCATCAGTTTGTTCAAAGCGGAAAGTTTTAAATAACTTGAGTCGAGATCTTCAGTATCCGCGAGCCCAGGATCCCGGCTGAAAAGCTCTGCTTGTACGATCCCCGCATTAACGGAAATAACGTTTTGCGAGTTTACTACGTAATTGCAGTTTGAACAAACTTTGTTTTGGGTTAAAACGTGAGGTAGTGTGAATCGCCTTTGAGGGTTCGGTTTTCCAAGTGAACAAAAGTGATCGGTTGGGCTGAGGGGAGGGGTCAGGGATTCGTCCGACGTCGGGAACCCCGAGTCGACAGAGCGGAATGAATCCAGTCGTCTTCGTTGATTCAGAGATTCGCTGAACCTTCTGGAACGCGGGGGCGTGCACGCACACACACGTCTGCCCAAGTAAGTCGAATTCCCTGCAGTTTCAGTTTTCCTAGTTTTAGTGAATTTTTGAGCGTCAAACTGCACAGTAGGCACCGCGCACGCTGCGCTGCCTTCCCGCTCCTCGGCAAGCTGATTTAAATTTCTTCTTTGAATCGTTGTGTCGTAGAATCGAGGAGGATAATTTATAATATCTGTAACCGTGCATATTTCATCGGAAGAACTTTCGTAGGTTACGCCACTATTTTGAAGTAGAGTGTTGTTAGTGTACGACCCATTTTTGGAGTGTGATAACTTATCACCACTCTGCAAGTCTTCCGTTTGTTGAACGAAACTATTTGGAAATTTGTTGCTTTTGTTTTCAACCCAGGGTTCCGATATGTTGAAACTGGGATAATATTCGATTTTGGGCTGACCCATGTTTTCGTTCGTGTAATAAGTTGGGTTGACCTTCGAGATTGTGGATTTTGCAAAATGCAGAATCGGTTCGTGCCAACCCGTGACGTTGTCTTCCGCGGTGCGTCCCGTTGCATTTACGCTCCAAATCGGATCTCCCGCCTTGTGATCGGATGATGCCGCGTCCGTCGTGCTTAAATCGCTGCTGTCAAATGTGGAAGTAATGGCTCCTTCTGTATGGCCGTGCAAACTTGTGCAGGATGTACCTCGCGTGTAGCTCAAGTCGATCTCGCTTCTATGAATCTGAGTTTCTGACCTCGTGTCAAACGCTATGACTTGCTCGAAAACTGATGAATCGTCGTTTAAGTTTTCTGTGAAGAGAGGTGGTTCAGCGTGATTATTGTGCTTTAGGCCTACCCCCTAGGGTCGAGAAAACGACAGCACTTGTATTCTGGCGGGTGAAAAAACTCGCAGTGAAAATAATTCGTTATGAGCTCCTTATACCAAAGCCAAGTTCGGTAAAAAAACTAGTGACTGAGTTGGAGGTCCAAAACTTTGCACAAATAACAGTACGAATACCACACGAATTGCAAACACGCAAGGATTGCCCTACCTAAGCGGTCCGGTGAAATATCAGCCGCACAGTCCGAATATATTGATTCAAATTTTGTAAAGCTTCTTAAGGAGCCCCTGGCTGAGCGGTTCGAACCCGAGAGAGATTCCAATTGTTCCATGTCCAGGATTACGTCGAGCTGTGAAAGGGCACGAACAATTAACGACACAGAAAATATGTAATAAAGAATAGTTTTTTTTGTGTTTATCCCCATGGGTGGGAAATCGAAAGCGGCTTAATCAAAGATTCGAGACTACTGTTGTTGGCAATCTTCAGAATACCTCGTATCCGACGTCCGGTTACCGGAGCTATTGCAATGTGTTGTATATGGTTATGTCTTTTCTACTGGTTTAAAAATGCAATGCGCCCAGGAGACGCGACGTCCGCCCCTGTACAAGGATATAACGGACTAGCTAGTAGCTGGTCTCCATTCAACCACCTATTGACTGGTGGCCAGTACCGAAACAGCTTCAGAGCGAATAAACGCCTTTAGTAAACAAGACGGGTGGTAATAATAGATAACTAATGGGTTATCTTACCAGCTCTTTCGGCAGCTCCTCGTCGTATTTGGATATCGATTGATAAAAACGTTTTGTCTTTATAATCAAAACAATGAAAATGATGAAGACAATGGTAAGTGTGCACGAGAGTATCACTTTAAATCTTGTGTCTTCGTACACGGTAGATGGCGCCGGGGAACCTAATTATAAAATACGACGGTTGTGTGGCTGAAAGTTATGCATATGGAGTATACACTCCATGGCATAGTGACGGACCTACTAACCTAAGAAAATCCGATAAAAATATCGTTAAAATGGTTGATTTTAGTCCTGTAAACATCGAAACTGCGCAAGTAATGCTTGTGAATAATTTGTTATTTGTTTTATTGTTTCAGAACATTTCGTGCTCGGGAGTTAATTTATATCGTCTGAAAATGTACTTTTAACCTATACCTTCGGGTTTTGATATATTTGCGACCTTGCACTTGGTTCGCCACTTGCTAGAAACAAACGGATAGTTTTCAATGCACATGCTTACACACATCAGTGTGTTCGGCTGTGGTTCTTCGAACAACTTGAGAGAAATCGTCGTTCGGTCAAATTTTGCCACGTTTTCCTGTGTTTTGCAAAATTCTTGGTTATTTTCCGAATCCGTCCACGGACAGCATAGGATAGTCATGTTTAACGTGAATGAGAAAACGGATAGCCACCACCCAGACAATCGTCAGATTACCGTTTCCCCACTGATGACGAATTGCCGGAGATTAGACAGTATTTGTGGTGTATGACTAAGATATTTATACAGTTGTAGTTTAACCCATTAATCTTTATGGTTTAGTTGCCGTGCGCTAAGTGCATTGTCAAAGTACACAATAAAGATTTAAATGTATAAACTTGCGAATGCAACAGCCTCGACTGGTAAACCGATTCAAAATCATTCGCATCATATCACCTTGCTTATTCCGCAAAAGATACAAATTCTACTTTTAGGGAGGCCTTCAAAATATCCTACCCGTACTGGCTGTGCGCTGTCGTTCGCTCCCCAGTACTTGATCCTGTATTGCAAGTTGTTGTAGTAATAGCACGCCAGTGACTTGTTCGTTGCCTCCACAATAGCCGGTTTGTTCAAAAGGCGCAGCTGGGTTTCCGCGAACACCCCCAGCAACTCGAAGTCCGGCGACTCAATGATATCTGATGAAACATGCCGATGGTTTTCTCTCGTTGCAAATACAATTTTACATTTTATATAAAAATTGTCACAAATCTTTAAATATTCAGTTAAAAGTAAAACAAATAATTTGTAAAAAATCGGTTTGGTCGATATAGAGTCGAGGACAGATTATGACTATTGTTGCGTTTTATGCCCCTAGTGAATAATGCTCGGTTACGTTTATAGTCATTAGAATAAAAAACGAACTCATTTAGTTTCATTTACATTTTAATTTAAAAGAAATTCAAGATGGATATACTGTATTTATTTTTGCAACATCATAAAGCATTATTGTCAACATTTTGCTTTTCCCACCTGCTTCACTGTATAAGTAAAAAGGTTCTTACCGTCTTCGGGAAGAATAAGGAGTCTTTCTGGTGAGCTCCATTCGCTACATATGCTGGTGGTAAGGCAAGCTCGCACCCGCACATTAAATTGGCCTCCATTGCTGTAATCTGGACACTCATTTGCGTTTGTCACGTCGTGAATTGAATTGAATATGTTGCATCGGACATTACGAATCATATGACACTCCGGAACCGCCACCCATTCTCTGGCAAATGCTTCACTGCGAACAAAACATTTTCAATATTTGAGCTTCGCGGGTGAAATCTTTTGAGCTAAATCAGTAGAATCCACTGCAAGGTGTTTTTCCCGGCGTGAATATTTCTTTCATACAACAAAGATATAATATTTATAGACACTTCGTTCTCAGGTGCTACTATGTGTTACCCCTGAAAAAAAAAAACTATCCTACGTTAAGGTAACCGGTTTTATTATAACGAAATAAATGAGATAAAGTAAACATATGATCTTTCCGGATATGGGAAAACGTATATGGTTAGCTCTATCATATGGGCAATCATTAGTCTACATCGTATCACATTTATTACTGTACGCAAACGAAGTCGATGATTAAACGAAATTGGGCTTTGTTTATATCGTCTGCATCCACTCAATACAATAGCCGAGGAAATAAGATTGTCACCTATCGGTTTTCAAACGAATTTACGAGTTTAAACGCCTGTTTTTTGCACGAGCACCTTGTGTCATACTTACTCGTAAAGTTCGACATCAAACACCCTTCCTGGAAAATCGTTGTCCGGTTGATAATCCCAGTGTACCACGTGGTTCATGTTGCTGGATGTTATTCGGACGTTTTGAGGAGAAGTGACATCTGAGAGGAATAAATATTAAAACGAGAGAAGGCATGCTACACATGCCGATATGACAGAATAGGATAATCATGTTTATCTTTATGAGTGGTACTGCGAAGGGTATATTCCAGTATTACCAGATATTGTAGTGTGTCGAATAGGACGCAAGATATTGCTATAGATTTTATTCTAGCATTTAGTTTCTTTTTTAAGAGCCTTCCCCAATGACACTACTAACCAGCTAGCGACTATGGATTCGAACCACTTATTTGTTAATGGTTCGACGTGCTGGAGTCTGGACTATCGATCTAAAACATATTTGGATCAAGGTAATAAACTGGCTTTACCCCTTAAGAGAATAGCGACGAAGTACAACTGAAGAAGTTTACACAGATTTTAACTTACTCCATGAGTTCCCGCGACAGATCTCCTTCTGAAAACCGTGAAAGCGAATGCAAAGCTGAGAAACAGGGTCAATACGATCTACATCTATAAGATAGTAACCATTGACAGCTTGGAAATCTCCAACGGCCGTCTGTGGATGTGAATAGAGTTTAACGGATATTTCTTTATGGAAGTTTCAATCACTCGAAATGAGGTGGAAATTGGCAAACCGCTTCTTCTTCGCTTTAGCATTGAATATAAATTGCTGGTTAAAAAAAGTCGAAACTTCTTTTAATACTGGCAGCCAATTCAACAATACGGCGGTTGACAAAATTTAAACAAGAAATTGAAAAAGAAATTAAATGCGCTAGGAAAGTATATAAATTATCAGCGATCATAGTTAGCGCATGTCAGAAAAGATGATGCAACATTGAATCAAACCTTATATACCATAACAACAAACTAAGTGTATTACTTCACTTACCCGAGAAACAGATAAATGTTGATCAATCCACCAGTAAGAAAATCGAATATCTGATACTTGTGTGCTGTTGATGTATATTAACGCCTTTCCACCCAATACCCCGACGAAGGATGGTTTATCTAAACATAAAACAGTCTTCGGTAATTTGTTTTGTTAACTTTTTTTAAACAAACTTGGATTTCCCAGTATAAATATATACTTGGATTAGGAGCAATCTTGGGCAACAAAATTTTGCGTTCGAAGTCGCCTCATCGAGGAGATTACATGAGCAGCTATGAAAAACACGGACACACTATACAGGTAAGGAATTGGGGAAGGAAGAAATGACCCAATAATCCACATATGCCTTAGCCCACTTAAAGTACTGTATAAATCGTATGGAAAATATAATAAATGTTACTCGTAACACAATTAATAGGTGGGGTGTATAAGTGATGAAGTAAACCTGTCTATCATGTTTTGGTTGTATTCACAAAGTCATTAAGCGTACGGGAAGCATCTAATTACTGATTGCACGTGAGATGTTTAACAGTTAACGACGTTGTAATTCATGGAAATACAATCGCGTTGGATAAAGTCTGCGTTTTGCTTTAATTTTCGACTGTTATTCTAACTGAACATAGGATACGAATGTTTCAACCATGAAGTTAGTCAAAACGAATGTTTCAACCATGAAGTTAGTCAAAATTCTAGATATCGTTGTTTAAGCTTGCTCACAAGGAAATGATGTTATTTTACACTGTTCAAGCGAATTGTTTGTCTCATTTTGAAATAGATGAGTCCGCGATTGCATAAACGGTTTTCTTTAAATTGGAGGCAAACGTAATTATCTTTCGTCTTTGGAAAATCTCTTCATTAGAAAAAAAAACTACCCAACAAGACTTTTGAATAGGATATTCCTGTTTTTCCCCCGTAAATAGAAAAAACGCAAGAGGGTTATCACACAGACAACCGCCAAATAACCCACAGTATGGTTACCGGGATAAATGCATGTAGCCAAAAAACACGAACTACTTGCTAGAAGTTGGTTTCGCCCCAACAATCTTTCGCGTGACGGCCTATAATTTGATAGATCTCATCGGCCTTTATATTAAACTTGACACTATACGCAAACAAATTTAGGGAAAGAAATAAAGGCATCAAGTGGGTGGCGCTGTACAAGTCCGGCCATTACACAAATTTACTGTGTTATCAAATTATAAGTTACCGCACAACAGTAGGGTAAATAAATATTATACCCTACCTGACGAAACATGATGCTCACTTGCGTTGCTCAGAGCCACACAGGATAATAGATAAACAAACAAATACAGAACAAGAAACATATTTAATCTAGATGCATTAACACCTTACAAAAGTGTGGCTGCCACCCTGTTTGCTGCAACATAGCTTACACAATCATCTTTTTTCACAAAGTATATTAATCAGCCACGTATTCTGCGATCCTTTAGCACATTGTGCTGTGCTCTGCTATGTACAATCCGCAAATGACATGAACACAATGCCACGTCTCCGGTTCTCTAAATTGCCTGTCGTGCAAACGGGAAGTGGCTTTTTAGCTTTATAAACAACAAGGGGCTTTATGCAGCCAAGATAGTTGCGCACTAGTTTTTTACGGGCGCGCAGCCTGATTAACCAAGAATTAACACTCGAATCACCATTCTATAGAGCTTATCTGGGGTTTGACCAGATCACACTAAAAAACAAATCCTAAACGAGGCGCGATGTTATACGATCAGCAACAGCGCAAAGAAGTTAGTGGAAGTACAGGAGTAAAGCTTAAAAGTTTTAAGAATCTAAATGTCACGTAACAACTTAACAAAGGAAATGGCGCCGAATCAGAAGTCGTGTAATATGACGAGTGTGCGCTTCCTCCAAAATCACAATACTTACTGTGTTATCGACTGTATTAAAATGAATACACCACAATCAACAAACTAATTATGCCTAAAACTTCTCGGAACAGCTATGTAAGCCAACGCTGTTAAGTGGAATTAATAAATGACGACTGACTTTTAAAACGGTAAGTCGACACTTAACGTCATGATTTGAAGACGAGTTTGAATATGCAGGTCGTAAGTCGAATCGAATCAAGATACGGTCTAGTGTTCAATCATAGCTTAAACTATAAATCCATAGACCCGACCCCAATGTAAACCGTTAACCTTAAAGGCTTTCATATGTATTACAACACAACCTTTTTAATGTATAATGACAAAACTAAACAAAAACTTTTAAAAAGAAGACGAATAAAAAGTTACATGAAACTACACTAAACACACACAGCTCACAACGAGAACTGCATAATCGCTCCGAATCAGCAAACTAGGTATTTGAAAACCTACCTTCACAATTAACCCCGCCGCTAATACACAACCGATTGACATCAAATAAACAGCGATTAAATTTACTCTCAAAGATCGGTCCATCTTTATTGTGTTGTTGGTCAATCTGTACTAACCGTACCAAATATTGGTCGTAAAGATCCCAGGAATTTGACAGAGTCACACTCAAATATTTAACAAGTGAATCAACTCACTATATTCCAGATCTCCAACATGAGCTAGCAAAAATTAGAAAAGGATGACAATTAAGCGATTGGCGACCTTGATAACGCATTGATGCACTTGACTGGCTGTTCATACCGTGAATTGTTCAATGTCCATGTTAAAAGTTTATTTGAAGAGTTGTCCCCTTGATGAGCTAATTTTTGAACAGTTGACCACGTGACGAGTTTATTTTTGACAGTAGACCACGTGACGAGTTGTTTTTGGTCAGTTGACCACGTGACCAGTTGATTTTCGTCGGTTGGCCACGTAACTAGTTGATTTTGATCAATTGACGACGCAACAAAATGATTTTAATAAGTTGTTTATATGTTTACTTCATGATTTAAGGAAATGTACGTATTGCGGGGTAACTTTGGTCAGTTTCCCATGTGAAAAGTAAATTTTGATCTCTTTGGCCATTTTGCACGCATCACTTGATTGCGCCTTAAAGTAAAACAACCTGTTAAATATGAGAAATGACGCTATGTCAGTCGTTATAGACCGTCACTGTAAATGTCATACATGAGATTTAACAAATAAGCCGTGAACTTAATTGAAAAGACAACTTTCGGTCTAATAACATTGCCCCATAAACACGTCATACAGCAAACACTCGAATTTGACGGCCCGGGATGTCTGTGACGCAACTATACGAACTGCAAGAATTGTTTGCTGGCCCGCTGATATTAAACAAACCTTCCATTGGTGAAATATTAATTTATTTCCACTGGCTCATTGTTTGAAGAAATCATTTACCCAGAGCAAGCATATCGGTTGGATACATTGCCATTCACTACGTTTTGTCTTTTAATAAGTCTGTTGGCTTTTTTAGTTTTGTGTGCCAGGTTAGAAAACGCACTTCGAGACAATTGTGTGGAATCATTACTAGTGTGCGCGTTTTGCAGATGGTGTAACTTGTCCATTTAGGGACATTCAGTGCTCAAATTTAAATTAGGACTTAACAATTAGGTGATAGATTTCCAGTTTCCCTTGGTACTATAGTACTTCGCCGTACGCGCCTCTGTTATGCGGCGTACAGTTTAATTGTTACTCTATAAACTATACTGTTATACAAAAATACATAAAGATCGCAGATTTATATACAAGTAAGCTTTAAAAAGAAAATGTTGTATTCATTTTTATAACGTTTTTGAAGAGATTCTTATAGATATGGCGTCATTGAGCAGGCCATTTTAGGCAATTTTAGCAGGTTACTGTTTAACTTTTAACCTGTTTACTCGCATTTATACATAAAACTATATACATAAAACTTAATAACGCTGTGTTAAGATATTTACATATTATTTTCCATGGTCCCAAAGGCTACCGTTAGTTCAGGTTAATTTTGTTTAAGAAAGTTTAGATTAGCATGAAATGGCGTTGTATCATTAGAACTGCTGAAATATGCTACCCTTTAGATTGGAGTCTAGAATATTTGATAACATTAAACCCTTAGAAAGGACCACATCTCTAGATCTAAGGTTATATGTGTTTGGAATGCAATTCTAATGTCGGAAAAATAGATAATTTGGAATAGAGAATAATGTTATAGGAAATTTAGTTTATAATAGAATTTTAATAAACTGCTTAAATGTTTCATGTTGTTATAATTTCACAATATAAATTAGTGCTGCAAGATACAGGTTTCGACCTGTGGTACCCCTACTAAATGTGTGGCAAGCATATTATCACGAAATGGCCTGTGTAACAACTTCCTGGATGTAAAAATATATAATAAAAAATAGTTATACAGTACCAATTACTACTGGATCTTAAAAAAATCATTATTAGGTAAACCGGTCAGTAATCATATTTATAAGTTCCCGAAAATGTTAGATATGCGATAGGCCTCTTTGTCTTGTTTGTTTGGTTGGTCATTTCGGACATGTTTACTCTATGAATATTGTGAGGAAGCCATTGTGTACTTTGCAGGTTGTTTAATCCCAACTATGTTATATGGAACGGTACGGTTGAAAGTTTGCGTCCAATTAAATTGACATTTTTCTTGCTTTGAAATGATACCATGGGCACGCCTATTGGTTTTACTCGTACCGTTTTGGTCATTAACCTTTACAAGGGTATTTTTATTTTGTAGATATAAGGTTCTGAACTCTATTTAAGGACAATGTTTAATTCAAAAACAGTTCTTTTTCTGATTACGCTCCACATTTTTTTTACAAGAAAAGTAAATGGTAAGGCTTATTTCAAACTATGCTAAAGGCCTGTGCGACATAAGCAGGGTCATGTTTTCACAGTGTAAATGTTAATGCTGGATGGTATAACAAGTGCGCGTCAACCAAGTGTTAACCACCACCATTTTATAGTACATTTTAACTGCACTCTATATAAGTATACATGTGTAAGAAGAATCTTTAATACAAATTTGTTTTGTTTTTCTCCTTTCTTTTTTTGACAGGGGGTGTCTTGCCCGTGTAAAATCATATACAAAAAGTTATAAAATTGTAATATAATCGTAATACTGTTAGTTTATTTACCAAATATATTAAAAAGGTAATCTTTTTTTAATTACTTTATAAAATTGAAATTAAACTTTCGTGGTAGCTAAAATGATCTTGATGATACCGGTTTTCAATATTTGGTGTTTTACCCCAGAGAACAATCTTCACTAGCGAAATAGAAATTAACTTTATAGCGTACGACTTTTTAACTATTTTATTAACTTAGCTGTGTAGTTTAACTAAGTACAAGGTTTTCAACAAATACAAAACACAATGCAATTACTAACGATTACCCGTAGTCTGTCGCTCTCCCTAACGTAGCGACAACGACCACATATACACTTCGAGTTTATGTCACAATTTTGATAAACCCAAAACTAACACAGTAATAAATCTACCCAGGGCAAAATTCGACTACCGTAGCACTACCCAACCCCAGAGCCGACCCATGTTACGGTTCATGGACTTCTTGGTCGGAATGTTTCCCCGGCACAGTATCAAACCCCACAATGTGGAGGGTAAGTTTACCATAACAAAACTCCTGGTTCGCAAATTATAATATTAACGGCAACAATAAACCAAGAATTTCTATATACCTCCCCACTAAATCACAAATTTAACCCTTTAAAAGTAAGCCAATCATCTAACGTGACAGTATTGTGTTCTGTGATTCTTAGCCTTGTTCTTACACCAATGTAGTTTACAATTCGTGTTCGTAAAACACATTATAAAAAATAATAAATCTAATGATTTACAGTATTACTTCCCACCATCATCTATTGTGTGTAATACTTCAAGGCTCACTAATTAGTCAAACTGTAAATCAAGCATATAAATAAAAGTAAAATTCACCACAGTAGTACTATTAAGATGAGCAAAAATGTCCCTAAACAGCTTTCTTGTCATTTTTTTAGTTTTTTAACATATTAGCTGTATGTTATTTACAACTAAAACGCATTGCCATTTTCTACAGGATCGTATGTTCAATATGACGCCATCCCAGGCCGAGGCTGGGTCATGCTATGTGCCATACACTGTTAATATGGTACAAGTCGAGGCTTGCGACAGCGCTAACAAATCGGCTGTGGTTGATTTAGATGTTACAGGTATCGAATTTTAACTAGTATGCCCATATGAAATTGAATAACAAGAATGTAAAATAATAAATAAAACTTTCCCAAAGGCTTTCTAAGATTCTCAAGGCAAACAATCCATAACTGGCACGATACTTACAGTTGAATAAGTAAACCTTAACTAAGAGTTTACATTGGTGGGCATAACTCATCGAAATTAACTTGAAGAGTGACGCCTGTCAAGTTGACAAATATGTCGCAATCTTTATAATGACCAGATTTTAATATCCTATTGTTACTTGAATATTATAGTGCAGGGGTGGGCAACCTTTCTCGGCCTGGGTGCCAAAATCGGCTAAAATTAATGGAAAAATCCTTCCGCGTGCCAACTACAACAATTCGTGAGAACATATTTCTTTTTTATTCTTAAAGGTGCCTGTTTTGAAAAAATAATTAAAATTTAAAAAAAAATAGTGAAAACACAATATAACAAAACAAAAACATTCACAATAAACTTTCTTAAAAGGTTCAAGTTTTATTTCTAAGAAAATATTAGTTTGAATAGCTTTAAATACATCTCGTACATCAGTTTGAAGTTTCTTAGCTGATGGTCCTAACAATCGGTAGGGACAAAAAAACGAAATAACTTTTTACAGCAGCGCAACGGTCTCTAGCATTTTTTTAAATGACTCACGGTCCCCTCAAAAAATAGGGAAGTAACACGAAAAATTTAGCAACGCTAAAATTCTTAAACAAAACATATTAACCCGGATGCATGGCTTTAGGAAAAACGAGACGCCTCTGACCTTGGCATTTTTTTGAATGTTTACTCCTACTATAATAGGAGTTGTACTATTTTCTACTATAGTAGGAGTTCTGTACTTTTAAATTGCACTAATGTGACATGTGTTTAACGATAAATTTTTACTCCCATTAACGCAATTTGATAAACGTAACGATGAGCTTATGTGAAATAAGTTTACCGGTCTTTTTTTACTTGCCGAAATATGCATTTATAACCTTTACCGATACCGAATGACCTTACCGGTACATCATGTTTAGCCTTATAACATTTTGGATCTCAAATTGCTAACAAAAGTAAATTAGGATGCTATGAAGGGTAACTGATATTACCTACATCTGGTTGTCTGCACAAACGTACAAATTTCTCTCACGTTCGTCTGTGGCAGCAGGTTGCGAAATTTGCAAGCGGATTGTTGTACTCTTTGGTGTTTGTTGAGAAACAATAACACGGTAATAAATAATCAAATGTTTACTTCACAACTTATTATAATAAACATTTTATGCACGTGGCCAAAGCTCAAATAATACAACAACTTTTAAGTTATCATCTTTAAAAGAAAGGAATCTAATTTCCTTGAACTAGCGTGCCAGAAATACGAGCTCGCGTGCCAAGTTGGACACGCGTGCCATGGGTTGCCCATGCCTGTCATAGTGTGTCGGAGTAAAGACGGTTGGATCCCCCACAGTTGGGTCAGTTACGTTTCTATATACTTAAGATGGATAATGATTTTTAACATTTTTGTTGAACGATTTCGTGGACAAATTGCTTACGCGTCCGATTCATATACCGGGTTGAAACGTAGCCTGATAAACTGGTTAGTACTAAGTAGGAAATAACGGAAATTAATTACAAATAAAGGTAAAAAATTCTCCATATCCCACATCAGTGTGGTTTACGGATTAGTATAAATTTACGTAATTCCGCATTCTTTTATTCCTGCATTTTATTAAAAAAGCTGTATTGCAGATTGCGGAACAGGGTTTTACAAATGTGGCAATGGTCGATGCATTCTGTCAGACTACGTGTGCAATGGAGACGACGATTGTGGAGATGCAAGCGATGAATTTCCCTCGAAACCTGCTTATGATGCCGGTTGCCTTGTGGTATTTATAGTCTTACACCTCATATGGTCCAATTTAATAGGCAAAATATGTAATGTTGCGTTCAGCAGCAAAAGCGAAAAGCCACATCCGAGTTTTTTTCGAATTTTTGATTCTTGAGGCAGACTACCGCGTTGATTAAAAACAAAATACAGATTAACTTTTTCGTCCAGGGTAAAATACATGAAAATGTGTTGCCGATAGTCCTGCGTAATTACGGAATATGTAGGAATAATCTATACGAAAGGTCAGTTACAATTTAAAAATTTTGATAATTTTAGAACAACTTTCTCGTTTGTGGATATACGATTAATGCTGGTAGTAGTTCGAAAGTTCCATTGGGTGAAAGATACCTGACAGGCATTTCCGGGATTAATCAATTCGCTCAGGGATTTGACCTGTTGACAGGTAAGTGGCATGCCAAATTATTTAAATATAATAAATTACTGCGTCCGAATTTGACAATTACTAGTTTACTTGTTTTCCATGTACGTACTTTAACTACGCTCGTGTGGTGGTAAATTCCGATTATTTTCTTTGCTAAACTAAAATGTTTATTACATACACAACGGTGACGGTTTTGAAAAAAGATACATGGCGATTTAAAAGAAAATTATAGAGAATTATAGCTAAACACCAAGATGAGTGATGTTTTTTTCATCATTTATCTCAATATGGCTGAAATCTGACAATTTGGTAATCTGACTTTCAAACATAAATTTCCTATACTTCCAGGTCAATTTAAAAGTAGCGCGTTATCAATGGCTGGTCACGGATCTTGCAGAAAAGTTCTGATTACGGGTCAGACGGACGCATATTATAGGATTCCTGCCAACGTGGCGTCGTTTCGACAAATCTATGAAATTCTAATCTCAACTCCTAAGGTAAGTAGACAAGTTTGGGGAAATTGGCCATATAAAAACATGTAAATATAGCGTCTATCGTGCTTGATTTAAAGAAAACAAAAGGATAAAGTAAAACAAAAAATACTGGTGCTTGAATGTGTACATCGAACAGAGTAGTCTCGTTAACGTTTTATTTGCTTGCACAAGTAAATCTCTACAAGTTGTTTATGTGCTTACACTAAAATTTAAGCAATGGTCATGCTGCCGGTTTTCACTTTAAGCCCAGCCGAATGCAGGTCGATCGTGTCTTTGGCCAAGGAAGCCAACATAAACACACTAAATATTTGTCCCGTTAAATCAATAATGAAAAACTTGGTATTCTAAAAGGATCATTGTTTCATAACGCTGCCTTTTCTATAATAACCTTCTGGATTAAAATTACGTCATACGAGTTAGCTCAATCGGCACTAGCCTCAGCGGTCGGCAGGTTGCTAAAAGGTTGTTAGTTAGAAACTAAACCTTGGCTAGACGGGTGTGTCTTTGGTCCAGGCACTTAGGCTTCGCCTAAATCCAATGGATTAAAGAAAAAACTACTAACATCTCAATCATTAACAGCACACTGTAATAGATCTAAAAATACTCTGGTGTGCGCTAGGTAATCTGACGAATGTGTGATAACTCTCATGTCTTTTCCAAATCATGTCCTATCCTATCTTATCCTACGTAGATGATGTTGCGTACGCTTCGAAAAAATAACAAGTTCGTTATTCCTTCTAGATTTATGAAAGTGGGGCAGAACTTTTAAATGCGACGAAAGACTCGCTCAACTACAATTTAAACTTTGGGGGCCAAGTGCTTGGCGTAGAAGGAAGAGCCGGATTGACTCAAAGTACCTTAACTAAGAGCGTTGTAACAGACAGTGTTACGAACGAGCAGTCGAGTTCTTATGTTTCAATGAAAGTATCCGTCAATACTGCTCAGGTAACTCTTGTTTTCTCAACATAACAACGATGTCTCGGTTATTCTATGCAAGGTTATTTGTGTATCAGTAAATTACTGTATTTTTCTAGAACTTATGTTTAATATACCATAAAAATATTGTAATATTTTTATCTGGTGTAGGCTAACACAGGTATCCCAGTTATCATCATACAATACTTTGTTATATATTACGGCCGCAATGATGACGAGCAGAGTTGCGACTTTTTCGATGAACATCACTTAGATTTTATTATTTACAACCTTTTCAGGTAACTTTACAAGACCCAACCGAACTCCAGCCTAGTACAGCGTTCATATCACGAATTATGCAGCTTCCAAACACTAGTTTCAGTTATGTTAAGTATATGAGCTTAATTGAGGATTACGGAACTCATTACGTTGCATCTGGGAAAATGGGCGGAACGTACGAAGAAACTCAACTTTATTCAAGGCAAGTGATTAGATTAAATATGATGCACAGCGGTGCGCGAGTTTCGACGTTAAACGCGTTTTTTCATCAGAATATAAGAACAAATGACTAAGTCAAAGTATCACAAACTATGCGAATAGTTTGGTCCACTAATGCATTAAAACAAGGATAGAGGTGACAGATGGTGTGTTTGATTTTATCCCTAAACAATTTCCCTCCAATTATGTCCCTTGGCAAAGCAATGCTTAGACGATGCTTCGATGCAGTGGATTCAAATGGAACGAGCGGCTTTTTTAATACTTATAGATCGAGTCAGTTGAATATAGGCTACCAGCATGAACCACTGAAGACATTTTTCTTTGGATCCGACATTAACATTTCCACAATTCCAGATGTTGGTTGGAGAGCAAAAATTTCGAATCCTATAGTACGACAAAAGGGTGGAGGGAAGTGTTGCAAGATTGTGCGGCGCAGAACTTCTACTACAAAATGGATCCCACTTCTGTGACACTGAGTCCTATGTGTCAAAAAACTGACCTAAGTATGTTTAAATGGTGCCACAGTTTTCTAATTCCGCAGATGATCTTACCTTCCGTGTTACAATACGTCCTGCAAATTTCCAACCCGGGTTACAAACATGGGTATAATCTCATCCATTTTGATTTAAAACAATTTTAAAAAGTTATGATGATATATTATGATGAATATTTTTAGCTGATACTACAACTACAACTTTGTTATCGAGTGAAGTTGAGCGGAACTTAATCTACGTCAGCGGAGGGAGCATTGTGACGTCATCGGACTTAAAAATCAATTTCATGTTAGTGGGAGGTTTTGAAAAGTTTTTGATAGTTACTTTTTAAAAAAGTAAGTGACTATCGAAGGAAAACGTAATTCGTACAATATGTGAAAACAACACTGGGGTATTAGTAGCTTCCAGTGCTAGTGGAGAACGACCGCATAGTGCGTTTCGATAAAAGGTTGGGGAATCGAAACCAGCCGATTGCCTAATCGGTTTGCCCTTGAACTAAACACTTGATGGACATTGTATGTCCGATCTCATTGCGATAATAAGATAAATAAAAAATAGGAACCTCCAAAATACACTGCTATTAGTTGGTTGGGACCATACGCGTGGTAAAAGTGTCAAATCGTTCAATTTATAGGTGGCGGGAGCTATACCACCCGCTTTCTAGTCGGTGTTTTTGGACATAGCACTTAAAAGATATTGCCTAAATCAAGTGACTTATGATGTTAAACAAAAATTGTAGAATCGATAAAACCATATATATTCCTGTATCCTAGTATGGACAAAACAAATATTTGTTGATGATGTTTTGATTAACAGAAAAGATAGTTGGGACGCCTGGGTCCAAAGCATTCCGACCGGTCCTGTTCTTAACACGGATCTGTTCAAGCTAAGACCACTTTCAGAGTAAGAATTGATATATTAAATCACCACAGTAGAAGTATTTTACCGTTTGCTTTTCCAGTTTAATCTATTCGACACACATACCGATTGACCGAAATAGACGGGAAATTTTGGCTGCATTTATTGATCAGGCAATCCAGGTAACTAAAAGGATAAAATAGTAATGTTTTCTCCCTAAAATTGTAAAATCCCAAAGCGGCGTTATCGCACGAGAAGTCGGAAGATCCTTATGCGTGCCGTTGGGTTAAGGGAGCAATTGCAGTGTATATGATTGAGATGTCCCTACTCTTTCATTTCAAAACTCGTTAATCCAGTAGGTTTGATCCCGCAACCAATCGACTGGAGGTCGATTCTCAAACCAATTGAACGATGCGGTCTGCCAACTCGCCATATTATGTTGTTTTATACAGTAGAAGGATACTATATTGCTTGCCAATTATGTTATAAATTGAAAGAAAACGTGGCGATAGCATTTAACGCGCGTGGGTTTTAACCCGTGGTTGAAAACTCTTTAGTTAAAACTCGTGTGAGTTAATTCCAAGTTTGAACGTACTACATTATCTTCATCAACAAGACCTGCAATTGGTAGGTAATACAACATTTGCCCGTGTTATGACGACTATCTTTGTTCTATCATTAATTTAGCTAACAGGCCACCAAAAGGACGAAAGCATTTAGTCTTCAACATGTCAACATAACATTGATTTAGGCGGAATTTTGCCTTACCATGCACATTTTTAGGGAATAAGAACTATGGTTCTAACCAGACAGATATTTGATTTTTTGTTTCTACGATTTTGTTTTCACGATGAAAACACGAAGCAAATCCTTTGATAATAATTCGAAAAAACGGAAAAATCGACTTTTGTCGAGATTCCGTGGATTTAAATCAATCAATCAAAAACGGAGTAAAAACTTTAACTTATCAGCTATAAGAATACATTCTCATTTTTGTTACTTATTTGCAGTTGCATATGCAACCGTACGATAGTAGCATGCAATGCTCACCTTGCAAAGACAGGACCGCCGCCGATGCCGTCATTTCGGAAGTGTACGGGGAGAACACGGACTTGGTAAGGTTATCTATGTTTAACTGAGGTGTAATTAATAAGTACATCTCAAGTTAAGTGGTCTGGTCCATGCCCAACGTTAAATGCAAGCCTCGACGGGGATTTGGCATTACTAAGAGAACCTTTGTAGCAAATACGTCATAAAACATCTTTCAAAAATATAAAATATTAATCCCACGAAAGAATACACTCATATCAGCCGAAAGGCAGGTACCGAATGCATCCTTAATGTAGTCGGCTGTGTCTTGGGACAAGGAACTAAGTGGACTTTTTAGAAATTGTTTTAATAATTTTTACAAAAAAAAACTAAAATTATTTCCAGCACTTATAACACACAACAATATCTCCAATCACCCAGTTGTGGCCACGAGATAATGTAAGACTACCTGTGTTAACCCTGCGTTTACTGATCCTCAAGAATAGATATAACCAACACCATATAAATATGCTGTTTTTGCACAGTTTAATATATTTGTTTGTAAATGGGCAACACAGTGTCTTTGTATGTTTTTTTGCTTTCTGTGTATGTCCATTTTGTTATCTTTCTTATTTGTGTTAAAAATATGCTACTTGCAGGTTTTCTATGGATTACCCTATGTGACCGGAACAGGACAGGATTACAGATGTATGTGCGCATATGACAACCCACCAACACCCGAAATATGCGGTAAATGTTTAATATAAATAGCGTTGTTCCATTTTTGTATTATCAAGTTAGGGTCCTTATAACCCCTTCGAGTTATCATCTATTAGCTTAAGCAGGCAGGCAAAACAAATACGACAATATATATCTTCGGGCTAAAGTATCTAGAATAAAAAAATGGGGACGCTGGGCAGGCAAAGTTTTGCCCCTGTGACTTTTGATATACAACAATATATTTTTATAGCTTAAATTCATAAATAACCCCGTTAGTTCAATGCATACTTAAAAAAAATTGGAGTATACATAGTTACAAGGTCACATATTCTTTTGACAACTTGTTGAAAAGAATTCTTCACAATATTTTATGGCCACATTTGGATCACTGAAGCAATTGCAATGAGTTGAATATACGTTGGAGAAGTTGCGTTTCTGTTCCAACCCCCAAACACTTACTCAGGCAAAGTTAGCTAAGTTTACCTTGCCCAAGCACACGACCGACATAAAAACATTATATTTTGCAGGAGGTGAACGATTGCTGGCTGTTTTGAGCATTGGACTTTTAAGTTGCGTGGTTTCGATCATCGGAAAAGATGTTTTTATATAATCACTCCCTTATTCATTTACCAGCAGACGCATAACATATATTCATTTACAAAAAAAAGCGTCATTGTTTTTTACGAAAGACAATTTTCTTTTTTAACATCATGTTAACATTATTGCTGTTGCAAAGACATCACGTTACTGTTGCCGACAACCGACTTATACTAATTTACTTATTGTTGCGAATGAAAGTCGCAATGCATCATCATGCTTGACTTAACATTTAAAATACTTTCCCTTATTTAATCAAATATTTTGGCGCATTTTATAGGAAACACATTTTTCCAAATGTGTTCAGTTTTTGTAATTTTTAAAGCCGGCTAATTTCTCCGTATTTCTTGGTAGCCTTTATTTCGAGATTGTTACTTTGAGCAGTATTAAGATGTACAATATAAGCAATTTTAGATAGAACCACTGGTATGTTAATATAAAACAAGATAGTTAAATAGCAAGTGATTAAACAACCAATATCTATGTAAACCATTGGAGGTGTTGTCGGTAAATGCTAAAAGATATGATACTTACGTAAAAGACCGTGTATGAAATAGCGCTACAATAAGCGTATTCATCAAATTAGCCCTTTGCCCACACTATCGTTATTAAACCAACTCCCAGTTCGTTATTGTTGAATTAACATTTCACAATTTTGATAATGCGCAACCAGACTCAATTATACACAGACCTGCATATGGACCCAGTTAACCCTGGTTTTAAAGGTTGCGTGGAAAACAGAGCGTAACTGATTCATATGCATTAAAAAAATGATGAATGAAACACCGCAGATTTACTAAAGGTGCCGAGAGTTCAACACAATGTCTGGTACAAATAAACGACTTGTGCACAAACGAACTGGTGAACAAACTGACAACGACTGCAAACAGTCAAGCCGATCAACAAAGTGCTTAAACGAATCGCATCTAATTTAACTTATCCAGTTCCTTATAGTGTACCGACCATAATGTTAACATGCCATATGAGTGGTGCAACACCTTGGTGAGACATCTATACCATCCAGTGAGTAAAGCAAACAATCCCACTTAAAATGACGTCACTGCATGGTTTCCGCTTCATTCTTGTTTCGGTTACCTCTATTGATTTATTGAACACCTATTGTTCGATTGTGCATTATTAAGAACATGAGCCGTAGTAATATTACGGGAAATACAGCCACTTGAGAATGATAAAAAGGCACTGCAAGTGTTGGAATAACCAAGGGAGAGAAAAGGCGCTCAAGGAAATTTTAAACAAAAATCACCTGCTTTTTGGCAAATAATGGAGAGCGAAAACCTTTTGTTGGGTGCTCTATCTTCAATTTTGCTGACCTCATGTCTGTTAGTGTGTGCTATGTGCAACTACAAACGAAAAAATCGAAGTTTCAGGTAGGTAGGTGTGGTGTACGTTAAAGAAAAATCTAGACTGACGACCAGTAAAGACCAGTATGCAAATTCTGGCGGAAGTCACGCGTTTTAACAATCTGTAAATTCTTTTTTTACTGGAACAATATAAAAATGTGGTATAACCATTAGATATAATATAATTTCTATAAGGTGATTTTGTTTAAATAGCGAGATTTTTTCTGCAAATATATAAATACCCACAAAAACGTTGTCATTCATCCCCACATATATTCATGGTCTCGTGTTTAAGAGAGAGATTTGTTCATTGGAATAATGCCCACCAAGTGATGTGTATATATTTAATAGGATTGACGATGGCCTCTACAACCATCCATCGGAAACCACCCACATTGATCTTTCAGATGTTACAGAGATTTCAGCACCACAGGGTTTGTATTGATTGTTTTGTACTTTGCTTGATTGCACTATAACAGCTAGCTATGATTCATGCCCCGTTCAGGATAATATCTCGGTCTGTAACCAGTGACATTCTGATATCAAATAATTAGTGCGTGTAAAGTGTGATAGTATATTCTGACATAGGGTATTTGGCCAACGAATTCGGTTTTGTTGTAATACAACAGGTAAGTAATAATGACCCGCGCAATGATTTAACGTTGACAGTTAATAATACCTAAGATATAACACGCGATTCGAGACGATTCTTCGTTTTCTGGAAAAAAGGGATAAATTCAATTTTAAAATATACCAGGTCAGTAAGTTCAAGGAACTCAACATGGGTCGAGAAATCGACTTAGTAGCAATTATAACACGATAATGCATTCTGAAAAAAATAGGTACTTTTAATGCTTAACAGATAGGTTGCGAATCGGTTACATTTTTGTTTGTAGACACCATAACCGAGGCAGTTCAATCACAGACTGAATCGTCCGCTTATACGATTTCTTTATCATTTAGGTCTTGGAACCCCGGTCTCTAGGAGACAACGTCCTAATTCTAGAGCTCTACCGGAGACTCCAGAGCCTACCCCCGAACCGACCTATGTCAACTACCCACTCACATTGGAAGATAGACGAAGGTCGTGCCGAATACTTGTGTCGCCAGATCCGGAGCCTGAACCAGTCACCAGCAGCAGCCCTGCAGAGATGCCAGCTTTTCGACCTGTGTATGCACTAACTGAACGCGAGAAGGAAGAAATCCTACAAGCAAGTCAGAGAAGCACACCGGAAAAGGCGACAACCGCGAGCCCATCACCGCATAATGGACACACGCCAGAAAAATCACCACGGTAAGAGTATAATACACACAGGATAGAATTTTTCTAGTTTATATACATGGAAATAAAAAAAGACAAATATGCGTGATCACACGAAAATTGTCAAATTATCGCGTGTACACGGTCGAATTACCGGATATATTGCTGTGGGTTGTGTTTGACGATTGTGTTGTTTTAATTTACCTACGTGGTTAAGGCGAAGTCAACTAAGTTTCCACTTCCGATGATAAGCCGCGATGGAGATAAATTAAGCACTACGTGTACAATGTACAGTATATATAAGTCTAACATGGGATCATATTTTTGGTGCAAAATCAGACAAGTTCTCTTAGTCTCTGCAATCGGTTTGCGGTATCAGCTTCGGCCAATCTTACAGTTTATAATTAGAAACCAAAACTATATCGTATTACAGTGCGTCTCGAGTGCCCACGCATTTCCAGGCGGAGTTGCAACCCATACCCAGAGAAAATTACTTCCGAAGTCCAACTCTTGGTAAACGTCACTCGGATGCATCGGATTATTCAAGTGCCAGTCATTACGGGAAAAAAACGTTATCAGGTTCGTTTTAGGGGGTTTTACAGCCGTGAGAAGTATTTATGAATTTTCTCTGTGAATGGGACAGCGCAATGGGTAATAATCAGATTATCTCGAGTCAACGTCGGGTTATACCGGAGCCATTGCAGTGAGTTATATATGATTAAGACGTCTGCTTTAATTTTAGTACTATCCATTAATCTGATGCGTGCATGAAATGTCCACTAAGTGCCTTGCCTAAGGAGATAACCGACAAGCTCGCCACCAGTTTATTTTTCAGTTTAATTTTTCATTGTTTTGTTCTGATTGCTATTAAAAGCAAGCAAAAAATTACACTGAAACAGAAAAAGAGAGCAAAACAAACAATCGTTAAAACAAGTAATTTAGAGAGGGGTTGCTAATAACTCGGCTACATGACCGTTCAGTATTAATTACGCAATCTTGAAGATACATTGCGGAAAATACCACCATTTAGATTATCGAATAAAAAGGATACCTACTTTTTTAAATGTTTTATGATTTTTTCTCAGCTGTAAATTTCGGTATATGCACACTATTTGTATATCATAATATGTTGTAGAATCTATAGTAATTGCAAACTAGTAGATTGCACTGATTGCAGTAGTCGCACGTCATAAGGAAATTGCGCTTACGAGCTACGTAAAATTGATTAATTCCTTGTTGTCAGGTATGACTGGTTTTTCTCAATACTGTGTTGCTGGACCGTCTCCAGCTTTTAACGAGTTTGCAGATATTGCTCATCTTGTAACTCCATTTCGGTAAGTTTGTCGCATATATGCATCAGTCGCATTAGCCTCTGATTCATTCTACAACGTTCACTATTTGATACTTGAACAATTTATGCAACAAGTGTGGACCCACCAGAGTCGATGTCTGTTGTAAAACAATAACGGTTGTGGTAATGCAATGGTTGTGTGCGGCTGAGTTAGCGCAACCAATTTATATAAAGAATTGCCTTTAAACGGCCCGACTGATTAGCCGAAACGGTTTCGAAGTGGTAGCTTCCAAAAAGTCACATCAAACCACTCAGAATAGATATCGTTCTTCGGATCGAAACTGTCTGGTTATTCGCTGTGCTAAAACTTTACTCAATTTAAACATAGTTAATATTTAGAATAATATTGATTAGAGTTCAATTTTAGCTCCAAGGCCAAAATTTACAGAATCTTTTAAACATTGATCTTGTTACCAGAACCCGGCATCAAGGTCCGCCCCGTTCATCCCCGGTGCATCCACTATTTAACCAAACAAGGTTAGTTCCAAATGAGAGAACTTCTGCGGAAAAACTATCTCGACTGCGACTGACTGCAACGAGCCAGTCACCAGCCGTTCAATCATACAACGATGTTAAAATAAAAGAAGAATGTGACAACCCATTTTTCTACCCACGGCGGGATCAACAAAGACTAAAAAAAGTGAAACGTTCGCCAGTGGTGTTATCCAGAGGAATAACCATAAACGAGGACTATGGTGACCCGTTTGATGCCATACCAACGGCCTCAAGACAAAACAATAACACCAACACTCCCCCGATTCACTTTGCGAGGTCAAACGTTAAAAATTTTAACTCTGACTCGCCGACACAATATAAGGCATCCCCGGTTCGAATGATGGGGCAAATGAGCGTCCCTCCTTCGCCGACTTCTTTACTTAAGGATGTAACGGAAGACGAAACATACATTTATGTTTTGCCGTTCGACCACGAAAATTTACCGAATATAAGTGTTCAAGAATATATTTGATAAAAATAAATAAATTCACTTTACTCTTTATTTTGTTGTAAGTTCTTTTTGGGTATATAATGTATGTTCGTTTCTACAAAGAGTCTTGCGCGCTGGTGGACCGGTGTTTATCTCTCATAAGCTGGCGCAGGGGAGGCTCGTTATGAAACATCTGTCCACCAGAGCCTAGCGTGTGGCTGGATCGGTCTTGAGCAATCTGGTCTCTGCCCGGTACCTATCAGACTAGTTAAGAGCGTCGGTTGTTTATCAGCAAACCATTGTGGAACGAATCAGTCTATGGTAGGTTGAGTCTTAGGGTAAGGCAATTCGCGAAACTTGCAGAAAATTGTAGCAATGTATTCATAATATAGGATGGGATAGGATAGTCATGTTTATCCCCGTAAATGGTAAAACGCAATGGGATTTTAACACACGGACATTCGTCATCCCATCGCACCCATCGTCGGGTTACCGGAGCAATTGCAGTGTGTTGTGTAAGATTGAGACGTTCCTTTCATTTGGTAAAACCCATCGTTCTACTTGGTTTAGGGCTTAGGCAATGTCCGTTAAGTACCTTGCCTAAGTAAACCACCGAACAGTTTTGAGCCTGCAACTTGTCTGCTAAAGGCGACGCACTAACCCATCAATCTAATCTATGTTTGACGTATTTAGCAAAAGAAGAGCTTTGGTATCAGGATCATATGCGGTGTATCAGTTATCCGACATTTGTTGTATAAATCCTAATTACGAATCCGCCAGAAGAAAGATGGCGTATTGTTCCAACCACATTTAATTTTTTTAGATATTTAGTTCACAGTTAGTTTGTTGTCATGCTCGAGTAAGTTAGTAGTTCAGATTGTCGTTCTCTAGTAAGCAAAGTCGTTTGTTTAAAGGTATAGTTGAAACGAGGTTTACAACAATGTAAGTAGTTTAGTCATCAATAGGATTAGAACAAAATGAATCAACTAAAAATTAGATCTTTCATCCGTGGTGATTAATGGCCGACTTGGTGGTAATACCATATATAGACGAGAATGTGTTTGTTAGACAAGTATTGGTACGGGTAAATTTTATTTGTTTAAAACTTTGTTTTGCCGAATCAAGCGTAAACGCCTTTTCGCGAAAAATGTTTCGAAACATTCATCGAAAGGTGGCAGTGCGTATATTGTCAGAACTGTGAACGTACAATGGCCTGTTATCATCCGGTTCATACACTCTAGTTTTGCTTAATTGTGCGTCAGCCGGTAGTTTCAAATATAGATACTGCTTAAGCAAATTAACCGTAACTGAAACGACATAGACCTACTCTACAATACTAGCATACTTACGCCACCTGGATGTTATACGTCAGCTTAGTCGACAAAAACAACTGATTTCCGGTACGCAGGGAGAGAGCTGTTGCACAGGCTGACAATAGGACAAACAGGTCTTTAACAGATGAATAATAAAAAGACGTAAATGAAAAGAGTAGAAACACTGTAAAGTTGAAGGCAATTAATTCTGTTGGAAAGTAGGCCTTTATAGAGGTAACACTGCGTTTGAATATTAATGAACATTCACACAGACAGGAAACAATAAGATAAGCTGTATACAAATTGATTTAAGATGGAAATTTGTTTAAGATGGAAATAATTTACAGTAAGAAGTTGTTCAGTGTTATATTTTCATTACTTGCTGATTGGTAATAGATTCAGTCACAATATGTAATACACAATATTTAGTAAACACGGGAGCATAGAACATGCAAGGAGTGTCTTGGAATAGAATTACAGTTAAGCACCTTTTTGGGTGAAGGCTATGCCAGCTACCATGTTACCATCTAGACTTGAAAGAAGACAAGTTTAAAAAGTTGTTCGTGTTCAAATATTAATGTTTAGAAAATGTGACATATGGCGTATACAGTTAAACTGCCTTCGGTGGCGCATTGGATACATCAATACATCTCATTCAATATAATAATTCCAATCCACTTTATGTATATACATGAGCGTTGCAATATTTATGTAATTCAACAGGTGGATAGGATGTCATGACAATGAAAGCTACAATACTATTACTTTCTATCGTATTTGGACGCGGTCTTGCTCTGTCATTTTCGTGTCCAAAATCAACACTTAGTGACGTTATCACTTTAAAAGGACAGGTAATAGCACGTCTTTCTATAGCCAGAAGGCATGAATTAATGTTATAATTTGTGGCATTTAAACATGTGCTTATCGTGAGCTGATTAGTGAATGCATGATTGTGATGAATAAAGGCTACCAAAATTATGGAATAATGGGGAAAGTACATAGAAAAATGAATGTTCCCCCTGCATGTTTTTTTTTGAAAAAAGACATCATGCTGGAGCGCAAAGACTATTTCCTTCATTTAACTGTATATATTCTAACATTTCCTACCAACCTTATTTTATCGCCATATTAAATGCAACGCAATTGTGTCTATCACAGGAGAAAGCGGGGATAATGTTACGATCCACCTCATTAGCTATTTTCAACATAATAGTATAAATGTATGAACCATTTTGCCAACTGCATAGTCCATAGAATAATTACCGATATCATTGTCCGGACAAATAGATTGTTGGGTTAATGCGTCACTTTTCAAACGAAGTTTCCAAACTTGTCGCTAGTTATTGGTTGCATGCTTGCGCAGGGCAACTGGGCGGATTTTGCCTAAACCCATTGTATTACAGTGTTGTGTCGGTGGGCGTGGGAAATCTGAAGATTGCTTGAGTTATAACACCCATTCCGATTTTCCACCTAGATACAACATGAATAATGGCCATTTTCTGAACCAAGTTTTGAACCCATGATGGGCTCGTCACTTGGAGCGTTTTGGAGGATACATGTATCGGTCGCGATAACCATTTGGCCACACGACCGTACATTAGCTGAAATATTCGCCGAGAATCGCGCGTAGCAGTCGCATTGTCTCGAACTAGTGGTTCAATTGGGTTGTTTGTAGATTGAAGTTTACCTAAGAAACCAATTATTAAAAAACCTGAGACGCACCAATTAAAAATGTTTAGGCTTATACTATTTAATTGTTTGAAACTTGCGCAGAAGTTGTGTCTTTGATCAAATCTTTTCAGATGGCGGTTCGATAAATCTCGTAGTGAAATATATAGTTTTCATGGATCTCCTTAAGTTATAATATGTTTTTTTTACCAGACCAACAACCAGTGCTATGTTTACGTGTCGACCGCTGTGGCCCAAGACAGTGCCATTGAAGAATGTCGGTCGTCATTTAAGGGATTCCTCGCACGAATTTCATCGAGAAGTGAATTGTCTGCGGTGGTTTCGCGGATACAAAATGTTCATAGAGATCACATATGGGTGGATATAAAATACAACACAGTCAGTGGAAATGCAACCTGGTCGGACGGGACTTTTATCGGTGGGTAAAATAAACGATAACCTATAGGGCCCCTTATAGCCTTATGGTACTGCGTGCTAAGCATTTCATACAGTGGTAGCTTCAAATCCAGGATTCAATGATTGATAAGTTTTTAGTACAATATCTGCATATGAGACACATAAACAGATTAAATGGTTCTTTAGGAAGGACGTGTTGGGAAAATTAGTGTACACATAGGTAAAGACGGTGCTGAACACTCACTAACCTCTTAACAGATAACGGTCTACTAAGATACCGACCGCTATATTTCCGAATCATGCAAATTAATATGGGCCAGTGGTTTTACAAAGATACTCAAACGCAAATTTTTCGCTAACTAAATTTTTATATTAACGATTTATAAATCTGCAGGAAATGAAATGTTAAATCAAAAAGTCACATCAAGTTCGACGACAATGTGTGGGGCTTTGAAGAACGTGGGAACTACTCGGTACACAAGTTGGGCCACAATTTCGTGCGTTCTGTATAACGGATTTATATGCCAAACTCCAGCTAGTAAGTACACTCAAGTAATTAGGTTCACTTAGCTTTATGTGACTTCGATTGAAAGATTATAAGTGATATTACATTTACGTTTGCCCAGTGGATGGGAAATTTATAAATAGCGTTGCGTGTTATCGGAACCAGTCTCTATAATGTCCGATATGTGTATAAGATTATTTATTTGTTACAATTTTTGTTTCACCTTATAATCCATTTTGTTCAAACTGTCTATATGTGCATTGTCTATAGACACAGTCGACTAGCTGAGGTTTCGATCCCACCATCTCTTTGCTGGTTTCTAAACACACTTCTATACTCGGCGCTCTAGCCAACGATATTACTTAAATTGACATGCTGATAAAAATTAGGTTCACGAGTAAATATTTGCAATGAGCTTAGCGGGAATTGCCGAGATATTGAAGAGTTTTTTTTTGGACAAACATAGCCAAATCAAAATCTATTAGTGAAAGAGTCTTATTAAAGTTTAAGTGAGAAATCAATCACTAACTTTTTTTACAACTTAGCAAGCTAATGAAACAGAAGATTTTGTTTTATCAACATATTACCCGCCAGCTCCTATGTGTGACAACATCTAAAACAGTGGTAGAGATTCTCTATTTGCCTATATTGTTACCGCTTTTAAATAACAATACGAGATAATTCATTGAATACAGGCATAATTCGTAATCATGTCTGAGTATATTTGACTTGTTAAGTACATGAAAATGTTTTACTAAGATTTTATTACTTGCGACCATACAATTATTTAAAAAACTGAAATATTGGATTGTTTATTCTTTATTCCTGTCAATGGAAAAACGCAGACACATTTTACGTAGTAACGATCCTCACATTACCTCGTATTTACCACCGTGTTAATTGAGCTACTGTAGTGTGTCGTGGTGACCAGTCAACTGAACCCCTTACAACTGAACCCCTTACAACTGAGCCCCTACAACTGAACCCCTTTACAACTGAACCCCTTTTAACCGAAGGCTTTTAACTGAAAATGGGGTTCAGTTGTAAAGAGGTTCAATTGAAATGGGTTCAGTTGTAAAGGGGTTCAGTTTAAAGGGGTTCAGTTAAAAGGAGTTCAGTTGTAAGGGGCTTAATTGTAGGGGTTCAGTTGTAAAGGGTTCAGTTGTAAGGGTTCAGTTGTAAGGGGTTCAGTTGTAAGGGGTTCAGTTGTCATGGAACCGTGTGTCGTATATGTTATAAAAGTTTTTTTACTGTTTGACTTCAACCCAAAAATAAACAATTCAAAACTCACAGTCGTGACGGATGAAACTGCATTTGGGAATCGGTCATTCGTATACAACGGTTTATGCTACTCGCTTACTGAGACGCTGACTGACTATACAGCATCTGAAGCAGTCTGCAAGGCGCGGGGAGGCGCGTTGGCTAATCTAGCAAGCCAGGGATTAATAATTGCGGCTACAAACTACTTGAACTTGTACCAGAACTCCATTCGAAACATATGGGTAAAAAGCGTACGGCGTGAAACCTTGGGTCCTACATCAAGTACAAAAGTAAGATGATAAATAATAAACTAGTCTATAGATAAAACATATTAAAAATTAATATCTTACATTAAAATGTGTATATACTATCTTTAAAATTGACATCTATATGTAAATATCTTCTGGCTAACGGTTCGTTGCACTGCGAGGAAGTTAACAGACCAGAAAAAACTTAAAAATACCCTTAAAAAAATTTTGGATAATGCGACCATGAGTATATGATTGCTGCCACAGCAGAGTTCACCTTTTAAGACAAACAGAAACATTTAATAATTATAATTATAGATTTGGCGAGTCTACAACACGTGGAATCTGTAGATTGTACAGCACCCCTCTCTGATTTTAAAATATTTTTTTAACCGCAGTATCCTCCAAGCAAAGTAGAAATCTTATCACACGCCACCGGAATGCTAATGACAAAAGACATGACTAGTAATACGCTGCTGGACAGACATACAACGTGGTTTTGGTACAGTAACGACGTGCTCACCACTACTGCATATACTCTATGTGAAACGGTTCCTGGAGCAGTCGTGACAACCGGTAGGCCAAAGTTTTGTTACCCGGCTAATTTTTGTGCCCGCGATTGACTCATCGGCAAGATCACTTCTCTACATAATTCTGTATATAAATTATACGAGATCACCATTTAACCATACGACCGTTCAGTAGACCAGAGATGTGTCAGTATGGTGTTGCTTTCTGCAATAAGTCAGTTATCGGTTGGGTTTAGTCAGTCTATGGGATTTAAATGTTTAAACTATTTTAACATATTTTGTACATACTATTTAAGTTTTTTTAATCCAATACGGTAGAACCAATCGTTGCGACAGCTTCCACACCTACTACTAACGCCTCGGCACCAACGAACCCAATTACTCCTGCATCGGGAATAAACACCACCGTACTCACAGCAGGTAATAAGTTACATTATTATTTATAAAATGACTTAGATCCTGGATACGTATCTAATTTATAAGTTTACTGCCTCGTTCATTACTGTGATATTTTTATACAGTTTTAAACAAAATGAAATAAATTATTTTTTAATTATAAAACATAAATATATTTTGCAACATATTAAGTGGAATTAGGCCAATTAAAACCGGACTAAAACTGCAGATCTATCTGTATTGTTTTTTTGTTTATTACTTTCTTTTATTATGTCAGCTAAGCTTCAGAACCAATAATGCTAAAGTTCTATTTACACTTTTTATCCAGTGTTAGTTGTGACGTTCTTTGTCGTTCTTGTCGTTCTATTTCTGCTGTTTTGTTGCAACAATTCTGCATGTTTTCAAACTGTGCTTGGAAGACGTAAAAGGTAACGAATTTTACACTATAAGCTACTTCAAATTTATAAGCCAAATTTACTATTCAGAAACAAAAAAGAGAAAACACTTATAATACCACCTCAGCCCCATGGCCGCACATCTTTACAAACCAACGGAAGCCTTTTACCAGGTATTGCCTTTAGAAACTATACTTAATAATAGCATAGTAGGCCTAGTTGTTCTAACAGCAGCAAACTTTGCCGCATTCTCAGACAATCGCGCCAATGAGTTTCACACCATCGCGGATGCCAGGCCTTTGGATGACTTGAATACTTACAATCAAGTAAGTTAGTAAAATCAACTGCTATTTACTGAGTTAATGTAACAATAAACATGCTTATTTATTGTTATAATGGAGTAATACCTGTTTGTAGCTTTGTCGGCCAACATCTAAAAAATCACCCGGAAAAGTTTAATGTCCTATTAATTACTTCTAATCGCTACACTATGCACTTGGAATTGCTAAATGATCTTAAAATAATCATTTATCATATAAGATCATACAAACTCAGTGTTAGTGAAGTGTCTTCCGTATATGTTATTTTTGTTGTGCCAGCTATTGACACAATATTATGCCCGTTGTTTTTTACAGATAACCAGTGATGTCGCATCTGAGGCACTATATGCGAGCATAGACAACGTTCAACCGTACGCAGTTTCGAACGGTAAGACTGTTTTGTTTTTTTTAAAATCTGCATTTTAATTTGTTTTGCAAATTTTGCATTTAATTTTTTAAACTGCAGTGCAAGAAACGTATGCTGAAATAGACAACCCTCTCGTATTTACGACGTCCGGAGAAGCAAGAAGAACGGACAATGCCGGTAAATTTTGGTTAAGTTGCTTTAAACGAGTGTTTAGTGAAGAATAGGATACTCCCGTATAGTAAAAAACGCATTGCAAAAAGCATTCTTGCACGGGCTATAATTTGTTTGCCTTGTGTCCACAATCGGAAGTTACCAGAGAAAGTGCAATTTTTTTAAATACGATGACATACTAAATTTGTTCTTTATCGCATCAAACCACTGTATTTAGAAAACCACTAAACGCCTTATTGTCCAAGGGCGCGTGATACACGACAAGCGTTTTATAAAGTGATTAACAAAATATCGCCTCTCCGCAGTATACAGATATATTACAAGTGTTATATTACAAGTGTTCACCACTTACATTTCCAGCAATCGGTACGAAGTCCAGGCCAAGATTACACGCTCAGGTTAGATCACCAGAGTCCACGAATAAAGACTCCAGGATGAATTCTGCCCCAACGGAATCTAATTCTGATACCGCCCACAGGAAACTAAGGAACGGGGAGGTAATTAGACAAACTCGAAGTATAAACCAGTTAGTAAAATTGTCATTATATTTTTTTGCATATACATATTGGTTATTTTTCTTTAAACCATATAGATCATATAAAACTACGACGTTTAAATTTATGACAAGATTTACTGAATTTTATATATGTTCATCGGACCGTCACCCAAATGCGATTGACTCGCAACCAGCCGCTAGTTAATTGGTTGTGACCTTGGCCATGGTACTTTGCGGACGTTGCCTTAACGAAATGGCTAGCAATGTAGCCTATCCATTGTATTCGACACATTGCAGAATCACCGCATACTCAACTGTACACATATGCACGATTTAATCTAAAAAGTTTCCTTGTTATAACGCCCCCCTCTGCGTTTTCTCCCTATAGTGAACATAAATGGAGTCCCATCGCTAAAATCGAATCATCGACTTTGTTGGTATTTCATAAGGAACTAAACTGATTATTATTAACAGGGTCCCAGTAGCTCAGCTCCTGGTTATTTATCACCAATTCCGTGTTCTACATGCTCCCCCTCAGTTCAATACGCTGAACTGAGCCTCGCTGCCGATGAAGAGGAAGAGATAAGCTACGCGAAGTTGTTGTTGAACGACGAAGAAGACTACTACAAACATTTAATCGATAACAATCATGGTATTGCTTTGAAACCCACTTCCCCAACTGTCAGTGTTCAAAGTTCCCACAAAAATAGTAGCTCCTTAAAACGGACTTCGGATGTAGACTCTGGACTGGCCGAAGAGGGTATTTTGTCACCCTCTCAAGAATAACATAATTTGTTATGTGTGTAGATTTATACTTTATGTCTGCCTATGGTTTTACTCATTTCTGTAAACTGTGTGCTTTTTGATGGTTTACAAAATAAATGATGTGTCAAAACTAAGAAGTAGATAGGGTCCACCAACACCAATACGTTTATGCAAACAGGACCCCAAATTATAATTATACACAGATATTGTTATACACTGTCTATGTAGCTTGTTTTCGCAAGCATAAACAAAAGGGTCCCTGAGAAAACAAACCAAACTTCTTATACATGTTTAGGTAAAAATTTTATTCATTAACAGCCTATATTTCTGGACTGGTGAACAATAGTCAATTTAAATTGTAAAGAAAGTTGTAGGTTAATAAAAACCTCCTGTTAGCCACCACTTTTTTTACACCAATTTTTAGTGTACGGTATGTGTTACCTAATTTCTTTTGGGATATCTGATAAAAAAGTGTATGACCTTTGTAATTTTGGCACTGCATATACATTAGGCCTACATACAAGCTAACAACTGTTAAAAGGTAAACACATTTGGTTATTTATTTTCTTTTATTATGGGGCGTTAAAACACACTCGTTAAAAACCAAAACGGTATTTTCTTTAAATTAGTTTTTTGGGCAATGCGCTTGAACGACTCCAATTTTAACCACATTTAATAAAAACCTAGTGCTTTAGTTACTGCTTTACCAATAAGAAGAAATAGAATTACCTATGAAATATCCTAAAAATTTTGAGGACCATGAGTTTATGTTTGCAGAAACAAATTACATACTTGGAGTGATTTGTTCCTGAATCCTGATTATGAAACGCATTTAATGTCGCCCCGACATCTCCAACAAGTAATCGTGAATTCGGAATGAAATATGTAAAAACAAAATTTTATTTATTAAGCCCAGTGGGTTTCCCCGAAGCGGTAAAAACTAAATCGGGCTGTTTTAGGAATTTAGTTTCTTTTCAATATAGCGCTTGACAAGATGCCTAAATTTAAAACATATTTGGTGACATGTTCGCGAATCTGTCACTAATATTCTTTTTTTAATTGCGCATGGAAAGGAAATCTGGTTTGGTAACTATGGGATCTATAGCACCCCTGCTTTTTCTTTATTTATCTTGGTCGCGGATTGCTGTGGTAGGAACAGGCGCATTTGGCTGCTGCTAGTCGCTTAGCCAAAAGTTCACCATAGGCTGTCTTCTCGTTGTAATCGTCGGTGGCTGATACTGACTGAGATCTGATAATAACTACAAGCATAGATCACACTGCGACTTCTTGTTTTAATTCGGCATTTATTTACGTATACCAAATAAATATTGGTCACGGGGACAGATAAGGTGTGAAAGGCTATTTTAAGTGTGTGAAATTGGTCGCGTTTGTAATAAAAACAGTGGACATTGTACCAACTAAACTTACTGCACTGGGTCTTAAATACGACGAAAATAGTTTTCCAGTAATTAGGCCTAACACGTTTAAATAGTACACAAGCAGAAATTGTGGAAAAACGAATAATGTTCACAAATTGAACCAGCGATTCACCAGCACAGATCCTTAAGTTTTTGCTTGCAGAAACAAAACTATGTCAGGCGGGTTGGAACTTTCTGGAATGTTGAATAGAATAGACCTGCCCTGCACATATCTGACAACAACATATATTGTGTAATTAACATTGATACCAAGATGGGCCACGCTTTCGGGCCACACCTTCTCCTAAAGCCGGCTCCACCACTGTACTGGTCGCGCTTTACCGCACACTCTTCTTCAGGGCTCTAAATCGTTTGGTCTTAATTAAATTTTGATTGCTTAATATTGTTCTTTCACGTAGGTTTGGCGGCCGCGTCCGCTATATTCATTAATTTATATCCTTTTTTACTGACGTGTTTTAACGACTGTTCGTTTTGCCGTCTTTTCCCGTTCCTGTATCGTGATTATATTCGTTTGCCATTTTTAAAAACTGGGGCAAAAAATGAATAAAAATGAAAATAATATAAATGAAATAAATCTAAAAAAGAAGATCTTTTTGTTTATTCAGGAAGGCACCTATGCGCTTCTGCCCGCAGAAACAAACTACATTTGGTGTATAAAATACATCAAATGTAGTTAGGTACCCTGTTTTTATAAACACATAGCATACACATTTTGTTTTACAAACAGTAGTGGATAAACACGTGGTTAACACTCTCGAGTGTGTCTTTAGATTTACCGAAGACTTTTGTGTTATTTTAAGTCCACTTCATACCTCATTTACAGTCCATTGCATACCTCATTTACATACTTCATTTGGGTCCATTGCATAGCTCATTTACACTTATGTGAAGCCAACATACTTTCTGTCATATTCGGTCTTCTGTTCTACCCACGCGAAGGGATTCAATTTTGATAAATGCTATAAGCTGTTAATAACATTTTGTCAGTGGCAATTGTCACTAATTTATGATAACTCTACATCAAGTCAAGCAATGTTTCGGGTCAAAGGTCATAAGTTTCACGTGCCACTGTTTTGTTTACATTTGTTTTTTTTAACGGCGTTTGTCAACGTCTGTAGATATTCCCATAACAATATAAATGTCTTCAAATTGTGCAAAACTTAGTCAACTAAGAATGAATACAGCACGATTTCACCACTTTTATCAAGGTAATAGACTTATTTCTAAATAATTGAAATCGTTTATGCTGTCCAATTGCCTATATACTATAGGCAAGTGCTAATCCACAGATATTTATTTTGTAAGCTGAAAAAGATTCCCCCGGCAATTTCATCTGTGTTTTCCTCTATTTATTAACTTTAAAGTGTATTGGCAATTCTCCACAAGTCACAATTAAAATTCTGTCATGTGTGTACACATTATTTGTTAACTTAATATTCACGTGCAGGCAGAACAAAAGCTGTTACTCGCTCAATAACTCAGCCAAAGCTGCAGCACTTGCTGGATCATCACTTAACACCACATACTACTACTAATCGATTGTTGTCATTCAATGGTTGGTCAAAACATTCCACAAACACAATCACCAAAGTTGTATCAGAGGCCGAACGGATCGTTGGATTTCCAACATCTTTCCTTAATCTACGAGCTCTCTTGAGCGAGGAATTGAGTGCTGTTGCCCTGCACTTACGGAAGCTCGTCCGAACCAAGCATCCCTTGCTGAAAACCGCCAGGTTTGTCAACAGATTATGTTTGTAATCATTTTCTGACACCATAATTTAGTAGTGCAATCGGCTGCAAAGAATATAAGATCCAAAGTAATCAAAGCAAAAAAGGGAGGGTTGCAATCCGGAAGGAAAATTTATACACTTCTAGTGATGAAAATGAGACTAGTTTAGTTTTTTTAACAAGGCTATGGTTATACTGTTCCCATATTAATGGGCATATATAATATATCTCTCTTATATTCCTCTAGCAAAATTTCAAATCTTTATTAACAGAGGTATTTTATTTGATTCGAAACACAATGTACAAACACGAGGATTGATTGTTCTGCTTTACTCCAAATCGATTGCTCACCATCAGACAGCTTCCATAAACTGCAATGATATTTATAGCAGGTAAGATGTGGATAGACTTAGTGTTTCAATTAGTTTTTCTGTCTATGGTTTAAATTTTGTAACAATTGATAGGTCATGGTCTCATGGACCCAGATTTTTGCATGATGTTTTTAAATATATTTTTACGAATATTAGGTCTATTATCAAAAATTTTTATTATGATCATTGATGTTTTTCATCATACTAGCCGTGTTTTTTTTTCAATTTAAGTACGACTAGACAGTGCATGAAGTAGTATCATAACTTTTTTGCTTAAAAATAATTGGCTGAAACAAAGTTACATCTCTTCGTATGGCAGAGCTATTGCAGTGTGTTATGTATGTTTTACATGTTCCTTCAATTTGGTAGAACCCATTAATCCACTGGGTTGAAGCAATGTCCGTTAAGTGCATTGCCCAAGGACTCAACTGACTAGCTGAGTGACCCGTTTCGTACTATCAACCCCTCGGCGGAATGGCAACGCTCTAAACCACCAGACTAATTTGTCAGACTAATTGATATTAAACTAATTGATTAAGATTTTTAAACCTCACAATATTTAATCTATATATAAATATGTGAGTTATATATAGAAAACTAATAAAAAAACTACCATCAGTATTTTTTTTTGCTACCCCACCCAACCACACTTTCAGCCAACGGTCATTAGCAGAACTGACCGAACTCATTCACACCGCGTTTCTAGTCCACCGTGGTCTCATAGATGTCGATATTCTTGTTAAAATTGATGAGAAGAATTTGAGATCGGAAATGGAGTTAGGAAACAAAATGGCAGTACTAAGTGGAGATTTTCTGCTAGCCAATGCTTGTGTTGCTTTATCGGAGCTCAAACATTCTAAGGTGAGAGGAGGGCCTCCGAAAAGATTTATAACTAAATCTAGTGTTGGTGGTAGAATATGTCCCCGACATTCATTTGACGAGAAAGCACTTGTTGTGTGAAGTGTTCTAACATGGGCCAGTTGTAGTTGTTTAATTTAAAACTGATAGGAATCCAACATGTAACATTGTGGTGTAGATTGAAACAGACTTTATTTTGGTGGGTGGGCAAAAGAGAGTAAGTCCGTTAAATAAACACTGTTAGTTTGCTTTAATAACCGCACCTAGTTTATGCACTATGATCTATATGTCAGGTCGTAGAAATGATGTCATCAGCGATCGAAGACTTATCTCATGGATTTTTTGTTCTTCCTGAATCTGGGGATTCCCCTCACATATCACTGGACGATCTCCCAACATCCCGGGTACAATGGGAGGACCTTATCTTCCTTGCACAGGGAAGTCTCGTGGCTAATGTGAGAAAGCATTGATTTCCATAGTACTAGTACGCATATTTTCTCTTCAAATATTTTTGCAATGTAGAAGTTGTCTTTTTATATCATAATGTATGGATTTATATGCAAGTCTGAACAAAAACAAAAAATATGCTAATATAATGCTCTTTAACATCATATGTGCAAAGCCCCTGTTCAACTTTTTATGGCAAAGAATCGGGCTTGACTTTCATTCATATCTTTTCTTTTTAATATTTCAGGCGTGTGCAGCTGCTGTAGAACTTGCCAATCAAACTACAAAATTTGGAAAATCAGCCTTAAATTTTGGAAAACACTTTATGCTGGCCCAACAGGTAAACGTGACATTGTTACACTTACATTCTGGAGTTATATAATCTGACTGTATTTCCTATTGAAATCTTTGTTAATAGTTTTATCTAGGGCTGCGAATTAACGGTTAATTTAAAAAACGGTGATGTAACAAAATTCGGTTAACCGTTAACCGATTTTCTTTAGGCTACTGTCAAATCGGCCCCGTTTTTGGCAAAGAAAGTTATAGGTCGGGTAGCCGTTCGTCAATACATAGCGTTCGCCGAGTAAACAAACCGCAGATCGTGGCGGCGTTGCCTTTTGTCTTGCCGCGCTGATTACTGATAAGAAAATTGGCGCGAATCCAAGATCTCGTGTATTTACCGCGATTGTTATTATTCTTATCGGTGGTTCAAACTATTTTAATGGAACAAAAATGAACAAACAAACTTGATTTGCTACGGCTAAAACAAGGAATTGCTCAGAAAGTATATTAACAATGACGTGTATATCCCGTTTGAATAATTACGGAGAAATGCGTAATTACGTAATTTCGATTTGACGTCCATAACGCAATTCCGATGTCCGTATTTACGTAACTGAACATAATTTCCTAATTATGCCCAGCTCTATGCATAGCATTAAAGCAAACTACAGTTGTCAGCAGGGCCCGATAAAAATTCTGGCCGTACTGGAACCGATCTTTTTGACTAAGAATCGTACCGTGACAAAATCCACAATAAAAACTAGCCCTGCCATATTCCCACGTGTGTAGGATTGTTAATTTAACTTTGCGCGGCTTAAAAGTCGGATACGACGCACTAACGGTGACATTAAAATTAATTAGACCGAACCGTGTCTTTTCGATATCGAGTGCGGCGGTGTAATAAACTATAAATAGATTATTCGGCGTTTTTGGACCACCTCGCTTACCACTGAGTAATACCTAAATGTGTTAATCCTAAATTATAATTATTAGAAAGTGTCAGATTTCGAATAACGATTGTATTTGGAAGTTAAAACGTAAGTATATAGGCTAAAATACAATGAAACGAAAAAACGGTAAACTTCAAGAAAGCAATGAATACGGAACTTGCAGTCCCAACATGCAGAAACAACAGCAATCGATTAGTTTTCGAACAAAGATAGGCGTTTATTCGCAGCATTCTGTACTCTTTCAACTACAGTTGAAGTGTGAAATTTGTGGTCGTTCGTTACGAAATGCCTGTCCCGGTCTTGCGTAAACAAAACGATAGCTAGTCTAGGTTATATTATAACAATGAATAATGATGCATTGTTACAATAATTGTTTATTACGTCTGCGAAATGCCGAAATCATAGGGTCAACAACCTCAGTTGAGGTAATATTACGATTAGTTTGTTGTGTGGTTTATCACTAGGGCTGTGGATTGGTTAACGGTCAGTTAACCGTCAATAAAATCGGTAAATGAACCGATTACAGCTCGACTGTGTTCGTTTGTCACGCCTACAACAGCGCATGATAACAATAAAAGTTATATGGTGGTTGTTCCTTTTTAAAGACCGCGCATTTGACTTGCAGTAGGCCTAATTAATGGTACTAGTAACATTCGAGACCTCGAGATCGTATCACTTGGTATGATTTTGTAGGTCTTGGCGTTGCTAACCGCAGCGCCGCTTTTCTAATGATTCGTCGAGGTGTTTATTGCTTTGATCGGGGGTTTGACCTAGGGTTACGTTGACCTAGATTTATTACAGGACCACTGACGCACTTCCGCGGACGTTTTTCCCATGTTCTTCCCATTGCTAAGTACTAGCGAGAGAGAGAACACTAGGCTAAACATCGGTTAACCGTTTTTTTATCTTTGATCGGTTAACCGTTATAAGAATCTAGGCTCTTGCACAACCCTATTTATCGCAGGTCGCGCACAAGTTCATCGGCGTAATCCGCGTAAAAATAAATGAAAACTTAGCGTTTTTTTTTTGGCGGATCAAAGCCGTACCGTGGACCTATCGGCCGTACGGGAACCGCGTTCCCGGATTCCCGACTTTATCGGCCCCTGGTTGTCAGACAGCTATTTCACGTCAGAAAAGCGTGAGTCGTAGCAATTAACGAACGGATAAAAATAAAAATTGTTAAAAAAAGGTTAAACGGTTAAAATTTGACGTGACGGTTAACCATAAAAACCACGGTTAACCGTTAATTTTTCGCACCCGTAGTTTTATCCTATTAATTGTTAATAAACAGTTTTGTATTTTTATCTTTTTTGTAAAAAAAAAATCATTTTCACATATTTTTCTGCAGGCAAGGCTGGACATCGAAAGATTATGTCACAGAAATATTGAAAACAACAACGGTCATTTCAACCATTCTTGCTCAGAGATTTGCTCTCTACCCGTTGTGTTATTGGCTCAACTTTATGGCGGATCCAATTGGCTGAACAGCTTTATTAAAACTGATGACATCACAAACACAAAGATAGTTATGAAAGACGAGGTTTTGTTTCTTTTTTTACACATTTTTAAATAACTAAGTATGTTAATGAAACATGATATTCGGCTGAAGAAATCAAGGTTAACCCTTTAAATGGTTCAGTGCACCATTCTTGATACTATCGAAGGAATAAAGTAAGATTTAATGTTTGCTTGTATGTAGATCCCTTTTTAATAACGGTTTCATATTAAATAAAACCTGTAGAGATGCAGGAATAAAAATGGGATTCAATGATACAGCTACTGTAAATAATAAATAACTAAACATCACAGAGTAATCTACAAATGAGCATTAGAATTTATTTTTACCATTCACATTAATTCTGTCTTTAAATTTGTTAATGATGCTATTTTATTACAGCTGCAGTCCATTGTGAGTCAGCATCCTTCAGTTTTGGAGGAGTCTGAGGAAATCTGCAGACGTCATCATGACTTAGCACTATCCATGCTTAATCTGTTACCACCTGGGGAGCCCACTGAATCGCTTAAATTATTAACAAAAGCAGTTTCTGGGTCTTGATGATGTTACTTAAATTTGTCAATTGTATAGTAAATTTTGTTCGCTTTAAAATTCCCTTTGCCAAGTTGTATATTGAGCAACAGGCCAACAGCATGAACAGCCCACATAATTTTTTTTATAATATTTAAGTTGTAAAATATAAATTGTATAAAATAGAATTTGTCCTTTCATTTTATCTCTTGTTAATGGCTCTGAGTACAAATCTGACTTGGGTCACTGTGTATGGTCCTACACCTGGGTAAGCCACAACAAGACACTTGCTCTAACCCATTAATTACCAAGACAAATTAAAACTATTTTCTGAATACTCAACCAGCCATATCTACAACAACTTACAACATCTCAAAAATAAAATATATTTTTAATGCATAAATAAGTTAGATGCCCAAATTTATATACCTTGCTTCGTATTGATTTCAGTGTATTTCATTCTTTGTATCCAGTATCCATTTGCCTAAAATGTTTTATTTCTAGAAAAGTTAGAGTTGGATAATGATGAGTTTAAATTGTCGCTCCTGTGGGCGCCTTCTAACCAGATGGTGGATGTTATTAAAATCACAACCAGCGAGAGATGTTCATTGTTTTCGAAAAAAAACTCCCAAAGCCATAGAAAATGTGATTTTTAGAACCTGTGATTCCAAACAAAGAATCCGTTTTATGACATCACAGCCCGAAAGTGAAAAATTTTCAAGATTAGCAAGAAAGTGAGTTGGTATTATTATCACAAGTTTGTTTTATTATTGTTGATACAGTACCGTAAGTTAAGACTATTAAATGAGTTTCTTGCTGAGTTATTGTCAGTTTATCGGACTGTAAAATGAGCACTTAACATTAGTTGCCATTTTAACCCACTTCACACAGTTGGTGGGATGAAGATGGTGAGATGAAAGCTCTGCACAGCATGAACGAACTTCGGGTGCCATTTATAAGGGATGCCTTGATATCGCTGGAAATAGCTGTTCCAAATACGTCGAAACCGCTACAAGGAGTAAAAGTTGAGTTTGAAATATCACTGTGTCTTTATTTTCTGTAGTCGTTCTATTATCAAATGTTGCGTTTGGAACCAGTTAACTTGGCACCTGCCATTACTACATCAAACAGGAATTTAAGCTAAGATAGCATTGGAAGTACTATTATTATCTGCCTAAGTTTCGTTCTTATTACGTATTCTATTATCTGCCTAAGTTTCGTTCTTATTACGGGCTCGTCAATAAGCCGTTTTTTATATTAAGCAGTATATAAATCGGTAATAGTAAACAGTAAGCACAAAGAAATAATAGACAAACATGATTTGGTTGTATTTTTTATTAGTTATTAAAATGTTTTATATTATCTGTCCATTCACTGAGTGTATATAAATGTATTTCTATCTCCAACGTATGTTACTCCACAGATTCTAGAGGTGGGATGTGGTGCTGGGGTTTTATGTGAGCCACTGGCACGACTTGGAGCATCAGTACTGGGTATAGACACCTCCGATGGAGCCTTGGCAGCTGCCAAGATGCACAGGTGAAACTCATTTGGCACTAGTTTTTGCACCACCGCATTTCCAACATTTAAACTGCACTTAAATAATGGTTTATTTCATTTTGTCTTTGTTTTTATAATCTACTGAGTAGTCTTTTTCGTGTATTGGTTTGGGTTCAGTGTATTATTAATACACTATTTCAGCAGTGTTCTGTCATCTTTATTTAGAATTCCTATTTGATTTCACTAAAATGTTTGATATAAGAATTAACAATTTTTAAGTGCCCAGTTTGAAACTTGAATCCAGGACCTTTTAAGTCTACCAGAATTAAACCCAATTTTCCATACAATTGATCCATAGAGGCGATAAAGCAGATTTATCCGAGCTTCAGTACATTGATGCCACATTGGAAGATATTGTGGGAGCCGGTACATTACGATTTGATGTAGTGGTCGCTTCAGAAGTTGTGGAACATGTTGATAATAAAGCTGAATTTGTTACTCAATGCTGTGATGTGCTGAAGGTAACAGTTATTTAGTTCCTTTTCATTTAGTTAAGATTCATACTCCTGCTGCAAAACTAGAATGTGCCTGGTTCATCCTCAATTCACTCCAAAATTAAAGCTGTGCAGTGAAGATGTGTAGATTGCTATTCTTTTTCTATCGATTTCGATTTTCTATATACGTGTAAAGGATATACCAAACATTTTATTTTTTATATTAGTTTAAAGCAATATAGAAACATCTCCTAGAAACACCAATGAAACTCATCAGAGCTTTGGTAAATAAAATAACTTAGCACCATGGTGCTACATACGGATACAATGAAAATTACTCATTTGTATCGCTTTATTAAGCGACCTGTTTGCGCATGCTACACATATGATTTAAAATGGCTTAAAAGCCCACAAAGCATAAAGTCACCGCATAGGCTGCTGAGATAAAAACGGTGATATAAGTGACAGTATAACTGTTTGTCAAAACCATTGGTTTGCAATCTGAAAAACTATAAGGCAATTATTCATACATAAAAGTGGTATTTTGAGAAGAAGTATTGCTTTTATTAATCAATGTTGCACTTTGTAATTCGCCGGGTTTTAAGATATAAAGGTATAAACTTTTATAATGGTTTTTAAGATATAATGGTTTAAACTGACATAAAAGTACATTAAGGTTTTTATAATAGCATTTGTTATTCCACCCTGACAACCCAGATTACACTATTTTTCAAGTGAAATAAACTTATGTACGTACTTATCATGCCACATACAAACACAGTATATCCCTATGTGGCAATGTGCAAAAATGTTGTAAAATGTGGTCATTAATAATTTCTGGATTCAATACAAATTTGTTTTCTTCCACAATGTTTGGATTCGGACCGAATATTGAAAAAAATTGGACTTTTACTTTATTCTCACCAAGATGCATTGGAGGATGGATTAGTACAGCATTATCTTATAATTGATGCAATTCTTAAGATGCCCATGTATTACGAGAACCCAGTGGTTTAATATGTTGAACAAAAATTTTTAGCAAGGCCTTAATTGTATTTAACACACTGCAACAACCTCGGTAACCGTTCAGAAATTTTATTATTCACAATGTAATAACATCACCTGCATTGTCCCACCCAAGGGAATATAAACTTTCTTAGTTTGACCCACAGTATAACAAACTTTTTATTTATTCAGCCAAATGGATCTCTATTCCTAAGCACGATCAATAGGACCCAGATGTCATACTTTCTAGCGATAATGATGGCCGAGAAGGTATTGGGTGTTGTACCTGATGGAACACATGATTGGAGGTCGTTTGTGACACATTCGGAGGTCAAATCATATCTAGATCAAGGTACTTGTGATTGCATTTATAGCTGTATCTACCTATCCATATACTGTTTAAGTCATATATTATAACTACATATATATTCATATTTATAAAGGATAGAATAGATTATTTATTTTTATTCCCTAAATGGGAAAAAATGTGCTAAGTGCTTTGCCCAAGGACACAACCAATTATCTAGCAACCAGTTTCGAACCTGAAAGGCGACGTACAAACCTACCAACCTAATTGGTCAGACAAATATATAAGTATACACTATGTTATCTTTTGTATTATCTATATTTATACACTGTATTATCTATATACTGTAATGTGTAAATACTGCAATATCTATATCTTTACACTGTAGCAATAGTAACCATGTATGTAAGTTGAGTGAATCTGCCACATTTGGAACAAACATAGCGGATTCCTCATAAAATCAAGCAATATCGCACAGGAAATGCTCAAATTCAACGATTGGAAGGAATGGCTTACAATCCAGTGTTAAACAAATGGACTTGGTGCAAAAACACAGACGTTAATTACATCTTGCATGCATATAAAATCGATGACACCTCTGCTAATAACACCGAATGTTAAAACTATTTCCAAAACAATAAAATTTGATTTTTCTTTAAATTTTTTTTCTCTGATGGCCACTCCGTTAATGTTTGGTTATCAGAGGTAATGCAGTGTGTTGCATGTTCTTAAGATATTTGTTTACACTATGTAAAACCCATGAATCTAATGGGTTCAGGTGATGTCTGCTAAGTGCCTTGCCCATAGATATTATTTGTAAAAGGAAAGTTGTGCAGTTTTTATTATGTTTGGTATGAAATATGCTCCATGTATATTTTGTGCAATGTAGGCTGAATATTATGTGTATATTATATTCATTGCATCTTATGTGCAGTTGCAACAACAGGCACTAGTTAGTGCACACTGGAAGTATCTGTGTTAAATCTGATGACATGAACCGTGTAATTTTACAAATCTTGAAGTATCCAGGGTTTTCTGATATCAATCAAAAACCAACTAACTGTCTACACCACATAATAGGTGTTCAACTGTTTAGCACTCAGTATGTGGTATCCTCATATCAGTAACTAAGTTATTTATATTTCAACCATGCAAATTGCACAGATGTGGGATTAATGTTGCTTGCAATGCTGTCATTTGTACCAATTGCAAAAGATACTTAAAACCTGATTAACCTATTTACCGAAGCCTTGTTATTTTTGCCATTTAGATGAATAGATCTTTTACTGTTTTAATTCAGTTTGAAATATGTTGATAATTGTGCAAGAATTGGATGCATTGGCAGCAAAATATTCTGAAAATCAGGTATTTTTATTTGAAATATTTTGTGAAAATTTTAATAAATATATTTTATTATATATAATAAATAAAATTAACAAAGCTATTGTAGTGTGTTGTAAGTAATTAAGACACTGCTACTATTGTAGTTCAACCCATTAATCTACTGGGTTTGGCAATGTCCGCCAAATATTTTGCTCAAAGACAACAATGTTTCCATGAAGAGGTGACACACCAACCCACTAACCTGAACAGCCAGATACTGAGCTGTATCCGTCATAATAACTAAAGCAGGCATGTATCTTCGCCACCTTGACTGACTGGTATTCAGAAAGCTTTGAGTTTTGGTTCCTTTGTTCCACCTACAAACCTAAGGTCAACCATGGCAACGCACCAAATTGCAGAAATCTGCATTGTGGAGTCTGAGTTCTAATCTGCCATGGCCCGTTGTGCTGTGTGGTGTTTCATGTTCAATTTGTCTTCTTGTTTCAACTGTAATTGGAATCTCTGGGAGGTGAGATGACTTAGTTTGGTTCCAATTAGAATTATAGTCGACTTATATGAGTTTTGTAACATAGAACTTGCAGTTTTTTTAATAATCTATTTGAAGTGCTACATTGCAGTTCATCCGTGGTTGTTGGTATTTTGCTACTTCTTATTTTGGCTCTGAATATTTCGGCCCATATTTGGAGTGAAGGTCAAAAGAGAAAACATTTTACAAACAAATTAACGGCGCTTGGTCAAGTTATAAGAGGTATGGTGCAGCAAGGATTGCTATAGTGGCATTGTGTGGTGTTGAGGTCAACCAGAGAATGCTAATATTGTTGGTAACTTAATAAAAAATAGTAGTTCTGAAATGTGAGGCTGTTGTATGTATAGTTAATATTACAACAGTTGTGGTCAAGTCATTTTAAATTTACTGATTAAGGCAATGTCTGCTATGTTCATTTAAATTTACTAATTAAGTCAATGTATGTTAAGTCAAAACATGGTGAAAGTATTTAGTATAAATATTCAACCTAATATCTGCATGGTCTTATACTCTATACTTATTCGTTGAACCATGTAGTCAGACATCAAAACCTAACCAACATATTTCTTTGACAATTTATTTAAAACTTGCAGTTGTTTTGAACAGATGCCCTTGAAGAATCCTCTTTCGTTAAGATATTGGAGGAATTCGTGTTGTCTGTTGGTGTTGGAGGAAGTTCCTTTCTAAACTCTGCCTCATATAGCCATCTGTACAATCCTCATTATGGTTTGATTCCGTAGTATGTTGTGCACTTTAAATAATATAAAACAAAAATAAAATAATATAAAGGATTTCGTAATTACATTGAATTCAATATAACATGTACTCTGTGGCTTTCTTTGCGAACCGTGTCACAAAAGAATCAAAAATTTACTCACATTGATCATAACAAAAGGGTCTGATGCGACAATTTACATAAATAGTAATACAGAGGATGCAACAATAATAAACATGCATTTCTTGTATTTATAGAAATATTGCGTAAAATTATAATATTTTAATTGAGGGTTGCTGATTATTATGTCATTTTTGTATAATAGTTTCGGCCGTATGCACATAAAACCATTTTTTAAAAAACTATTTAAGGTTGTCCCCTACTAAAATGTTGGGTCTGGCTATACCTTTGTGAATACTGAATATATAACACAAAACTGCTATGTTTACAGACAAAGCCGTATTGTTCCCCACTTCTCTTGTAGCTACTGATGATATCATAGGACTGTGTGTAGGTCAAAGTTCACCATGTGCTGTAGCGTGTCATCAGGTTGGTAGTTACATTTGTATGTTGTGTGATTTTATAGTATTGTAATTTCTAAATACCTAAAGAATATCACACCAAGTGTTAACTACCACTATTTTTAAAACCTATTTTGACAGCCTGCTTTATGTTTGGTAGGCCTATAAGACAGATCACTAGTTTTAGTAAAATTAAATCATAATTACTTGGAGCTCCATCAATTAAAAATTAATGTATTTATTTTCAGGACTCGTGTATCCAGTTGTCAAAGGGTGATACTGTCAACTTGGATGATTTGAAATGTTACAACTGCAGTGATCCATCTTCTTTGCACAAGTGAGATCTTAAAAATGAATTTTCTTGTTTGTTTAAAGTGGGAATAGTTTTATTATTTGAAATACAACAATCAAAAATACTCTTGCGTGTATTCTGATATTTTCTAACCTCTATACTCATATTCAATAGATTGTTGATGGAGTGTAAAACAATATAAATATCATCAAAACATCTCATTTCTCTAGGTTCAAAGTCTTAAAAAGTCCGATAATAGAAGAGATACAAGACTGCTTGGAGACCAAAGCTGAAAGATCAAAACCATCCAAATCAGATTTTGTCTTTTATCGCAAGATTATTATAAGAAATATTGTTTTATTTCTAATTCCTTTGTTACTGGTAAGTAACTGTTGTTGCATTGGTTAATATATGTCAATAATTTATGTTACTATATATCCTTACTAAACCATAGCCCTTTCCCCATGTTTACTTTTTCTCCCAATTTAGGACTATATCCCTTTCCGTACTTGTACCCCTAATCTTACACCTTATCCCTATTTTCATCTGTATCCATAATCTTTTTGGACCTAATGTCAAATACTTTTAAATATCACTCAATTGACATTTGACATACATAATTAAAAGAGCAAGAGAAAAATAAATTTAAACATAACTTGAGATATAGGCACTAAACACCACAAATTTGCAGGTGATATCAATAGTAATAAGTTGTGTATGGTATATGCTTGTTCCTTCGGTGGACACTCAAGGATATCTTCTGCTCACACTTCCCAGCCATGTATTCAGTGTTGCCATTTTACCAACTTGTCTTTTAATCCTTCCAATCCTTCCGATTATGTGGCCAATTATTTGGGCAACACTAGTGGCTATCGGAGAGGCCAAGACAGTAGCTCCAACTCTAGACAAACAAACTCGACGTGTGAGTTGTTTTCCAATGTTATTTTAGGGTTTCCTCCAGCAAAATCTCATTTGTTGTTGCTGTTCAAAATTTGCATTTTTTATTTAAAGAGTTAAACTAGTATAATTCCATATTCTAATCATTACTTTTGTGGGAAAATGCAGGTTTTTAAGCCAGTTTTTCATGGTATATGTAGAAAAAGATTTGTTTGAGGGTTACCATTTTAAAGTAATTTACTTTATGCTATGCCACCTTGTCTGTACTAATAAATGATGAGGTGCTGTGGCTGCATCTAGCATATTATATTTTCCTCTCAATCATTAAATTCGCCTTACAAATTGTAATATGTAATTTAAATTTCCTCTAGACATGTTTCAACAAATGGCAGGACATTTTGCCTGATATATTGTTTGGGAGAAATTCACTTTTATACAGCGGGTCATTTGAAGCACTGGCAACCCTAACGGTGGGTACAACCTGTATTTCTACATGTTTCTCAGTAGTGTTTATGCAAATTACTTTTTTCTTGCTTTTTTATTTAAAATCTCCATCAAAAGAGTTTAAATCTAAGATTAGTCTTTCTTTGTTAAACACTTGTTGCATTTTTGATGAAATAATTACTAATTCTTGTCAAGTTAGATGGTTAGCTAAAAGCCGGTAAGATTACAACCAGTCAGCAGTTAGTTAATTGTGTTCCCGGCCTAGGCACTAAGGAGATCTAATGAACGTAGTGGAATAATCGATTAAAACAAAATTGTAGCAATGTCTACATTGCATTTAACACACTGAAAAAAACGACGATGGCCATGAGGTAATCTGACAATTTCACAGGATTTAATGACCATTGAGTTTTTCCATTCCTGAAAAAGTATGAGTTACCCATACCTGCATACAATCACTTAAATAAATACTGTATTTGTAACAAGGTCTACCCCAGGTGTTGTGTTGTGTTAATAAAGAAGGAATTCTATCATGGCCTGAGCCCGCTCCGGAGAAAATATTCTTTCTGAACAAACAAGACCTGGATATTGATGAAGGTGCTGCTACCTGGTGGCTACTAAACCGCATTTTGTTATATGACTCGTTAGCTGTATATGCTCATAGGTCCACTTTACAAACCAGTGGTATTGAAAAAGTCGTTCTTGTTGATTATTCTGTCTGAATATTGGATGCACTATAATAGCTCAAACAACTGTTAGCAATGGAGTAATGTTACATGCCTAACCCATCCCCAAATATCCATGTATGTTTGTGATATAATGTTATTTTATGTTCAACATTGCCATACTGTGTTCCCTAATTCTTGATCCCCAGACACTACTATCGACTCAGATAATGAACTTGATGATGGCGTTGCAAAGGTACAAATTGTGTTTTTTGTTTTTATTTTGTTTCTTGATTAAGAAACATTACCAGTTTACTGTGCCAACCAAAAATTGAAATAATTATTTTTGTAGAATCCCATGGATCCAGGGGAGGTTGAACCTCGTGTGGAAATCTTAAGTTTGTCCCAAGACACCCAACATTCAAACAAGGTAGGTGGTTCCCCATTATAGACTTGGTATTCTACATGTAATTTTAATATACTAGTTTGAAATATACTTGTAAGGTTACCAAAAAGGATATTGGAGGGGTGGAAAATTTGTATCTTTGCATATTGCAGATTCAGCGGTTTTTACTTCAACAAAACAACTATTTTTTTGATAAAATTAATGATTTACTGTTTTAATTCCAAGCTTCATTTTGATGACTTGGATTGGGTGAAGTACCTTGCTTCACTAAAACCAATAGGACTTAACATTTTGATCTCACAAGTGGGAAATTCCCTGGATCCCGGTGTTATTCCTGTGGCTAGGAATAAAGTGGAACAGCGGTATTATTCTGATGTCATAAAGAGATTTAATGAGGTATGCTTTTGCTTCTGGAATTTTTGATGAAAAGCAATCCTAAGAATAAATATACAAGTAGTGCACTTATCAAGGTTGTTTTGTGCACAAATATATATGATCCCTTGACTTTGGTGCACTTATCAAGGTTAATTTATATTTAAATATATATGATCGTGACTTTTGTGCATTTATTAAGGTTAGTTTGTGTACAAATATGATTATAACAGGTGTTCTACATGATATACATGGGTTTATAAAATCTAAAATTTAATTGCATTCTCCAGCATGAATTGTGCCAAAATGATTTGGTTGAATCAGAGATGAAAATGGAGTTTGTTGCAACCTACTATGGATTGCAAGTACCAGGTTATTGTACTTAAAATTTTGTTTTACATTGCACATATATGATCTGAACCCATAAAGTGAACTAAATCTGCTGTTTTATCACAAAACAAATATTGCTGAGCAACGTATGGACTGTTCTGCTTTATACAAATAACTGAAACCAAAATTTTAGACTACAGAGGTTGGATATAATATTGGTACCATTGTCGCTAAAAATTTTTTGGTTCTAGTTCTGTTTTATTTTTGCAGAAACTTTAACTGCAAAATCAGGTCTGTCTTCCTTTTCACGCTTGATCGGTTTCTCAGAAGATATGAAATTTCTATATTTGCCCAAGGTAAGTTGATCGTACTGGTGTTAAAACAACACCAACAAATAACAATATTTGCAGGGTTCTAACTCTGTGTACCGACCCCCTAAACCCTCACCAGATCAGAGGGTTGAACTGAAAAAGAGAAATCATTCTGATGATTTACTTTTCGCACATGGAGTTGTTGTCTCCCATTCCAATCGTAAGCAACATTGTGGGATCAAACACGAACTTCCTGGTTGTCTACGTAGTTGGTTATTTTAGCTATCGGAGTGTGTTGTATATTATTTTGCCATTTACTTTTTAAGTCCAAGGCATCATATTATGAGGTTTAGGCGGGGTATGCTAAGTGCCTTGGCCAAAGACAGTGTTAACTAATGTCTTTGGTTTTGATCCCACAACTTTTCAGCTGATGCACACCTCTTACCAATGCAGCTAATCTTCGGTTTGTTTCTATGAATTGGCAAATTTGATAATGTCATTATACACTAAAGAAGTACAGTTTGTGAATTCTAGGGCTAAAAGAAAGAAAAAACATTAAAAAATTTGAAAACTGAAAAATAAATGCACCTCATCCCCCTCACCCACACACAGATGGCAACCATCTATTAGTTTCTGGTTCGGGTGATCTTGTTCTCCAACTTTGCCAGTATTATTGGAATGGAGAGGAAATTCAAAAGTTCTCAGATAGTTCACGAAAAAAAGTTTTGGATTTTCACCACCGGAGTGCGATAATGGGCCACTGTGTTGGGTTTTCCTGCCAAGTTGTCCAATCGGATTTCAATGAAAATAAAAATAATTTTAACGAAATTAAATGTGACAGGTAGGTTACACATCTCCACAATTCCACAATGATACGCAATATTTTATGCAGTGATGTCAATATATTTCTTCAGTTATGCCCTTTGTGTTGATTATTTATTTCCCCAGTGATGAAAAGTTTCCATGTAATCAAATATTCCTTGGGATGTTATCTGTGCAATACCAAGCACGTCTCCACATCTTCCAGTTCGTGGAAGCACTGGAGGAAGCTTGCATCAGATTTGTTCACTTCTCACCCGAGGATGAACTCAGATCAAGGGTCAGAGACTTGATTCTCATTTAAATTATATATATTCTCAAACACACCCTATGAATTTCTGTCTTTGGTAGTGCACTTGACAATTCACTTAGCAGAGTTTGTCTGGACCCAGTTGATTAATGTGTTGGATTAAAACAGTAAAAGGTTTTATTATATAACACACTGCTATGTTAACGGTTTCATGAGTGCAGTGAAATATGATGAATGTCTATAAAATAATCCCACCTTAGTTTTCTTATTCACAGCGATAAACATGAATCTCCTTAGAGTGTATACAGTGGAACCCCGCTTACTTGACCACCTAAGGGGCCGTCATCAAGCGTTGCATTTGTGGGGTGTTAGTGAATTTTGCTTTGGAGCAAGTTGTCGTCATACGCAGCCAAAACGTCTGCCTGTTTACTAAATTTTTACTAAATGCCATTATTTTTATCAGACACTGCAGAATGAATTTAAACAACTGTTAGTACTGATGTTTATCATATAAGATTCAGTTCTGTTAGCCACAATTTTCTTCTTTGTGTGTGTACACGCTTATCTAATCTAATTGTTTTGATCATAAAAGAAACTTAATCCTATTATTTTGGTGACCAATGCAAAGTATTCGTTTTAGCAATCGTTTTAGCAGAGTTAAATTTGAACTTTAGGACCAAAATATGGCGATCTTGGTCTGGAAACCGGGGTGGTCGCATTATTGAAACAGAATGCAATGCAATACCATAGTAAATTATATGGGACCACACTGAAGTGGTCCTGATAAACTGATGAAAAGGTGGCTGTGTTATCAAGGTGGTCGCCAAGCGGGGTTCCACTGTATATGTTTTGTGCTTAATATTGGAAATAATGCACGGCAGGTGCTGGGTTCAATCTTGGTGAATTGCAATTGTTGATTTGTTCCATAGTGTTCTAATAGAGGGGTTTAAGTAAATAATGACTTCAGTAATAATATTAAACATGCTGTCCTAAATTTTTATTTGTAAAATAACTTTTAATTTTTTCAGGTGTTTGCAGAAAAAATGGGATTAGAGGTTGGTTGGAATTGTCACATCTCATTGTCAAGTTATAAATCGCCACCACAAAGTTGTCGAGATTCAATGCAAATTCATGTTGAAGGCCGAGACGATCATGGTATATATGAATTCTATTAATATTTTGCAACACTGTTATTTTATAGGAAAACTTGTTTAATATCTATTGGCCAAATAATATATTTCTTACTTTTTATTTTTGAATTTATAGATGATGAACTTTCAGCTTTAATAAGGGGGAATACCCGTATGAGTGAATCCAGCATCTCGGATTCCGAGTTTCATGCACAAAACCGGGTGAGTTTCGCTGGGGATTCCCCAATATGTAGATTAGGTTTTCAGCAGGAAAACTCTTTTTGAATATTTGGGACGAATTGTTTCAATCATGCTGGAACTTGTTACATTGAAATCTGTGTGTCCACATCTTTTTAACAGCACTGCTTTTAAGTGATAACAACCTTTTATCCAATCAATAGAATGCCACGTGCCCAATTGGCTGTGCAAAGCTGTGTGTGGTTTTGTTATGATTGTAAGTTTCATATTTACATTATTTGGTAATTATACTACACAATCCTGGCAGGCAAAACTTCCGAGAGGAGTTGAGAACATTGTTCCCCATATCGAAAGCGTGGATAACGTCCCATTACTGGTCCCCCTTTTCACTGATTGCACCCATGACTGTAAGTTGGGGGTTGGATGGATAAGTCATTTGTGTCCTGGTGGATTGTAAAATCACATTGAAGGATTGATCCACGGTTACCATCGGATAATCACTTCTACAATCCATCATTACAATACACTAGTCGGTATATTCCCATGCATAAAAAATGCAAGTGGTCCTAATTACACGAAAAAATTTTCAAGTTATCTCGCACCAACTATTCAATTACATTTGTAAGCGATTATGTTGAAGTATATGGTTTAGTAAATCGTTTTGTTAAAGTAAAACCAATTAATCCACTGGTTCCAGTATATGTCCACCACGTGGATTACCCAAGGACACACTGACACTTTAACTGTAACAACTGCCAGACAACTAAACAACTCCAATTATGACCATATTAAAAATGAAACCTGAAACTTACTAATTAACTTTTCACCCCAAGCTTAATGAGTAACTCATCATCTTATTGTGTGCAGCATCTCGTAAAATGATTGCCATAATGCAAAAGTATGGAGAGGTGGTATGCTGTGTGGGAAGTTCAGATTCAATCAAGAATATCACGGTGTTTGACCAAGCTAACGTCAGGTGAGTGTTTGGCCAAGGTTTCATAATACACCATGGTAGCTTAACAACTTATCACAATTTCATTAAATGTTGAATGTAACATTATTTGTTGTGGCAGTATTGCGGTTCAACCGATGGAATATTCAACGGAGGTTTGCAACAAACTGGACTCGCTGAGCAGTCAGAAATCGGAATCAAAAACTTATTTCCACCCCAGTTGTACTTTGGATGCTTTTGATGATGTAAGATTGGGGGGTTCTTTGACATAGATACTGGTTAGTCTGGTGGTTTAGTGCAACTGGCCAAAGGCACTTAACGGATTCACGTTGATATTCCCATTTAAAGGAATAAACATGAATATAATTCTATCCTATCCTAAGATAGGCATGTGTCAATGTTGTATGTGGCGGTCAGCACATGTGTTGCTAGCTATAGTCGGGTCAATATTGGATGCCATTCAGTACCTGTTATCTCCGCGATAATTATCACTGTATTGACACGACATGATCAATTGCAACTTACTTAACAATGGAATGCCATTGAACCAAATGATCATACAGATATTTAAATTATAATGTCATTTTGTTAATTGTGTAGACAAGTATCTGACCAAATACCTTGCTGGGTTAGTGTGTCGTCTTAAATTCAAAACTGTTTATTAACCAGTCGGTTGTATCCTTGGGCAAAGCACTTAGTGGACATTACATGAGCCTTGTGGATAAATGGGTTTTAATCAACTGAAAAAACGAATCAACCTTATACATTACACTGCAATAGCATTGTTAACTCAAGTGTTGGTGCGAGGTAATCTAACGATTGCCCATGCAACAGGTCCCCACGTTTTTTCATTCACATAGATTAAACATAAATATGCTATTTTATTAAAGCAACATTTTTAACAATTCGCAGGTGGGCAGCTCTCGACGATCAACCAGCAACATTGCCATGGAGACGGCACGAAAATTAAACACTTTTCCATGCTCTGTGGCACTATCTGGTGACACCAGTCTGATGGTCATTTACAACATGATTAGAAAGGTGAACGTACTATGTAGTGTGGGGTTCATACATGTGGTGGTGGAGTACACTACATGTGGTGGTGGGGTACATACATGTGGGTAGTGGGGTACATACATGTGGTGGTGGGGTACATACATGTGGTGGTGGGGTACATACATGTGGTGGTGGGGTACATACATGTGGTGGTGGGGTACATACATGTGGTGGTGGGGTACATACATGTGGTGGTGGGGTACATACATGTGGTGGTGGGGTTCATACTATGTAGTGTGGGGTACATACATGTGGTGGCGGGGTACAGATTGCAAAATCAACTAGTTTCTATGTAAATATTAAATAAATGTGGCTACAAGTTATGTTGTTCATGGTTCGAATTAAGGGATCGCGAATCGCTATTCGCGAACCGTTTTTTAAAGTTCGCGAATTACAAAATTTAACAAAATCGCGAAAATATAAATTACCGTTACTGATTTCGCGCACTTTTAATAATAAATCATCAACACGTTAATATAACATCGTTTGCCTTCAATATAACATTTAACAATGGAATTACTATTACATTTATTTACCTTGCCTTTACTTTGCATTATTGACGCATAATAAGCATTTCTATCACAACGCAACAATAGCCATTATGCGTTTATATACAACGATGCCTTTAATTATAATTGGTGGAGATGCGACACACCCCTTTATAATAAGGTTAATATGGTGTTTTAACAAGTAAGATTACTCGTTTCTAATGCTTCGTTTCGTCGATATTCGTCCTATCCTACACGCATTAACTTACGATACGTTTATTGTAGTTTATCATTAATACTATATAACGGTACTGTTTACTTAATAAATTATCTTTCTGGCTTTAAAGATTAGTTTGAGAGGTTCTGAAACCGCATTCTAAGGCAATTTAACATGGGTAATGCGCGAAAACGATTTACTCCTAACCCACGCATTTCGCGAATCGTTTTACAATCGTTAATTCGAACCCTGTTGTTTAGGAATGATAAGATGCAATGGCCGTTTTTACCGAGCAATTGTCAGAATACATAACGCATTGTTCACATTAGTAACTGTTAGATTGCTTAATGTGCGCGGTCAGGTTAAATAAGAAATTTTAATGTTTGTTTGCCATCCTATAGATAAGTTGGTAATGAATGAATCCTTCCAGGCTCGCCACTTCAACTTCCTCATCAATGTTAGCATGGTGTTCTACATGAAATGTTTGTCGATGATTTCATTGGTTCAAATCTTCAATCATGTGACCTACTTCCCACCTATTTTTACTGCCGCTGATGTTTTTTGGTTGATTTTCATCCAAACCCCGATATTAAGGTTCAGACCGATATTTGTTTTTATAGTGAACAGTATGTTTGCCCTCCATTAAAAAGATGGACATGAGAAAGCTGTTTTAAATTGGTTTAACTAATAGTCTTAAAATTGAGGTACCTGCTTAAACATCCACACACTGCAATTTCTGCATTTCGTCGAAACAATTCTGAATTTATAGACAAAACTATATAAATACAAATCACTTTTTACAGCTTTACCATCCTGGCATCTCCTGCTGACCCAGATCTGATGACATGGGCCTCAATAAAGAACTCAACAAAAAATTCTAATTTACAACTTTTCCCACAAAATCTTCTTCATTTCTGCACAAAATTTGTACCAAGTTCCATAGTTGTTGTGCTTGTGAATACCCTATGCATCTTATCCATTTGTACAGATCTGGACGAAAAGGTTGTGGTGATGTTAAAATTCTTATTTCTGACGATTTGGTTTTAAAGTTGTCCTTTGACAGTCCCAGCAAATATGTTATCAATTCCAACTCTCATATTGTACATATGTTCATAAAAGGTGGTCTGTGCAACCTTTTAATTCACTAGGTTCAGCCAATTTCGCTAAATGTATTTCCCAAATACACAACCGACTAGCTAGGGACCAGTTTTCATTCTACAACCTTTTGGGAAAAATGTATTATTTGGTTAAAATGTTTTTGTAAAGACTACTTGTAAACCCTAAACTTCAAAGACATATCAGACCGCAAAATAACGATCGGTCATCGGTTATTTGACGGGCGCCGACAATTAACCAGCAAAACCCACGCATTTAATAGTTTAGACGCCGGTTCCTTCTTTGTAGTATATCTTTTTATTATTTTAGTTTATTATTATTTACTAAAGATTATCCTTTAAAAAATCGCGTTTATGTTTTCCCAAAATCTTTGTTATATCTGACAATCAACATAGGATATTATATCAAATAGAAACTTACTAGATGGATTATTTCTGTTCCAATGAATGAGAAATAAGGTTTTGTTTATGATGACTAATAACTGGTTCCTACTCTGCAACTGCTGAAGCTTCAATCTCATATGACTGAGCTTCTTGTTTTGTTAACCCACTTGACCGGGTTCAGCTGATGTCTGCTAAGTGCCTTGTTGCAAACACAACCAACAAACTCAAGGTGAGTATTAATCATACAATCTTTCAGCTGAGAGGTGAAGCACTAACCCAAAGTTATGTGGCAAGATTGATTAGCATTGGGTAATGTTGCTCTTTCTATAAATAATTCCATTAGGATAACTCCATTGATACGGCATAAATATTCTATAAAATTCCTTCCACAGTTGACAAGGTTCACCAACGAGTCTGAAGTTGCTGAACAAAATCGAACTTTTCTGTGAGTTACCTTATTTCCACTCGCCATGTCAGTTTCTATAGTTTAGTCGGATTAGCGTATAAGTGTAGGTCCTGCAGTACACATTACATTAATTTAACCCATTGATATATAATGGGTTAAAAATAATTTCTGATTATCCACACATTGTAAAGCTCCGGCCATCAACTAGGATAGGATAGGATATTCATGTTTATCCCCGTGAATGGGAAAACCTAGGGAGTTATCACACGGGCAATCGTCAGATCACCTCGCGCCCATCGTCGGGTTACCGGAGCTATTGCAGTGTGTTGTATATGATAGACACGTTCCTTCAATTTTGTAGAACCCATTAATCCGCTGGGTTCAGGCAATGTCCGTAAAGTGCCTTGCGCAAGGACACAACCGACTAGCTAGCGACCAGTTTCGCACCTGCAAACTTTCGATTGAAAGGCGACGCACTTAACCGCTAGACCACCGGGCCGGAACTATAAGCATAAAGTAAATTACTGAGCACATAAGCAGGCCAATTTACATTGCTTCAAGCCATTTGTATCTAATGGGCCGTCCCAATTAAAAAAAGTCTTATCTAATTATCCCACAAAATATGATGAGGTGTATTACTGCTCACCAACAACTGTTGCTACCAAGCCACAATATAAACATTATATTCATTCCACCACACTACAGATGAGCAAAACTAATCTAATTATTCCCATCATGCCAGAGTACAATGTCGGCCACTTATATCAGTCCTTGTAAAAAATGAATCGAAAATTCCCGATGTTGATTTTGTTGGAATCGTGAACCAAAAATATCGGCAATCTCAACAACTATCAGTATTTATATTATTTCTATACATGTGTAAGTTTTTGTGAGACTATTTGTATAATTACAACAATTATTAATAGTATTATACATATACCTTGATATCCAATTCATATGTGCTACATTTCCAAAGTCCTAATATAATGTATACACAAATTAACCTCCTAAAGCTCATCACATATCTATCTGTGTTATGTTTTTGAAAGTTGTTTACACTTAGGATGGAATATTCCTGTTCTTTTTTTTTCAAATTAGACCTTTTGTTAGGTTGCAATAGCTATTGCAGTAAGTTGCTTATGTTTATTCGGTTGGTAAGAGCATTCACAATCTGCAGGAAGTTGTAAAATCAAAACCAGCCAGTGGCTAAAGTGCTAAACCCTTGTGTCCTTGAGGAAGCCGTTTCCCATTCACAGTGATAAACCTGAATACCCTATCCTATAATGAAAACATTTAGCAACCATCTTGGACAGCACACCAACTGCCTCTGCAGCGCCACATTACGTTATTACTTAACTTTAAATGTCCTTATCTACAGGCATAATATCCAGCACATACATACAACGATGGAAGCTACTTAAACACCAATCCCCATTTCGTAACAAACCATGGATCATGGCGGTTGTAGTTCTGTGAGTTGCATCATTTGAATAGTTTTTTGCAATTCTGTACTTACATCACACAGCACAAAGAAGTATTTTTATATTGTAAACAAAGTTTGTTTTGTTGGCAAAGTTTCAATTGCCAACAAAACAAACCAATAGCTCACTCATTTCTATCCATTTATTTGCGTCAAGTAACTCCTTTGGCAGCTCATCTTGGTCCCAGCGCCTACCCCCTCTCATACACAAAATAAACAGCTTTCTTCTGCTGAGTTCTTAAATTCCTCACCATCACCACACAGATGATATAACCACGTTATATTTGATTTTGTGTATGTATGTTTAATGAAAAAAATAATTGTTAATAGTTCTGAAATCTGTTCATTTCGTGTGTTTTTTGTGACAACTGCTTATATCGCTTGCTCTCTTTTGATACAATTATGAAGACAATTTAATAAATGAATGTTTCATTATCTACCAGATTAGTTGCTCAAACAATATACAGCGCAATTGTTATTTCAATCAACTCACTGAAGCAAAATGAGGTTGTTTCTACCCCTACACTGTTCTTCGGTCCATACCAGGTAATACTATATCATCTTCAAATTCCCCCCAGTTTCCTGATTATGGGCGTGATAGAATCGGAAAATTGCCTATGTGATAATTCCACTAGTGTTTAAACGTTGACAAAACATTATTATCCTATCTTTTCATATTTTTCAGTGGGTGATTTACCTGGTTGCTTCACTGTGGACAATCGTGTGCTTTGCAAGCAACGAAGCGGCCAAATGGAGGGAAATAAGTGACTGGACCCGAAGTCAGAAACGAGCAAGACTTGAATTTGGAACAAAACTTGGAATGAATTCCCCGTTTTAGTTCTTGTTAATAAACAAAATGTAGTTTTTACACGAATTATTGTTTGGACTTTTTGTATAGGCCGTCTCCAGAGGAATAATGGCTTCTACTAAATTGTAGGAATGTGTGAATCATACACGGGACACTGCAATAATAGCTCCGGTAACCGGACGTTGGGCGCGAGGTGATCTGACGATTGCCCGTGTGTTAACCCCGTTGGTTTTCCTATTCATGGGGATATACATATACATGAATATACTATCCTATATGTATATATAATGAAAACATGCTACTTCGTTGTTCAACCAAATGATCCATTGTTTTTCGTGCAACATTGCCTACATACTTTGCCCAAGAAGATCATAATTATGTTAAAACGTACTTCTTGATTTAAAATGTTAAAATAAGCAATAACCGACAACAGCAATTAGCGCGATTATTATTATGATCGCACAAAAAGCTTCTTTTTGCATCTGTTGCACAACTTGATCCGCCATTCTCTCCGTTATAACTGAGCTTTTGTCGTTTTTCCACGGAAATTCCATTGATGGTGCAACCACCCCAAGGAATTTACACAAAGGACCCCAACCCTCGGACAATTTGTAAACCAGCAATAAGTCCTTAGGTGCATGCTGAGGATAGAGAATTTCCAGATAATTAGTTATACCACAAAGATTATGTACTCATGTTTACTTAATATTTTTTGTAGCTTAAAAAGTGTTAAAACCGTAATTATCGAAAATACCTAGGATAAGTAGGATATTCATATTTTATCCCTGTAAACAGGGAAACTCTGTTTTCATGCAAACAATCGTCAGCAGTGTACTGCATATGATTGTAAACACATTTCCGGTTTTACGTTACCGTTTATGAATCACCTGGATTATGGCTTGTCCGTTCAGTTCCCTGATTAATTACACAACTGTGTAGCCAGCGGTTGGTTTTAATCCCACAGTTCTTGAGCTGCCTGCCACTAACGCTCTTAACAATTTAGCTATGCAGAATGAAAAATACATAAAAAACAAGTTGATATTTATAGTTTTACACGGGCGTAGGTTATATAAAAAGCAAGTAATAAATGAACCTGAATCACCTGTAAAACGTATTCGTTGTGGGCTCTGTACTTTCTTAGTGCTAGCGATGCATTCACAGTGTAGTTGGACCAGGGGTAATCTCCCTGCCCTCCGAATCCAATTCTATCTAAAACATGTATATTATTTGGTATATCTATATATTATGTAAAGAAAGGTTTAATTTTTAAGACGTTTTTTTCGTTTAAAATCGTTTATCAACGTTGCGAAATATTTTCCAAGTATAAAATTGGATGTACAAAAATAGAAGTGTAAGCCACTTTCAAAGTATAAAATCGTAATTTATTCAAATAACTATAGCTGTTATATATAATAACTTCCGTGTAACCATTGTTTGAAATATTTTAATATTTCCCTATCCTATTCTCATTGATTGGCTCAATATCTATCATAATATTTAAACGTATTCAATCACTTTTAATTTTTTTTTCATTTTTACAATTTTATATTTTAACCCAGTGAGTTCGGTGTTAAGTAACATAGAAGAATTTGCATCTTCATTTTGCTAATCTTTGATTAAATTATCACCGCAAGCGAACATAGCCCAAATTTTAAAAAAAGCTCACCGGAATATTTTCTGAAAGTTGCGTATCGCCATCCAGTTTTTGAGAACGTTTGAACAATTTTCAGCCAAATTTGCTCGTTTATGACTTCGAAGAATCCATTCACACTTTTAATCCACGAATTTTCATCTCTTAAAGTTAAGATTATCTGTCGAACTCGGCTTTAGTGGCTTTAAAGTTTTTTGACACAATAATTTCACAAGAGTTAGGTTAATTAAGACGTATCTTGTCACGTGGTGACGAACATCGATGCAAATATAGAGATTAGCAGATTGTGTCGACTTTCGATCGGCAAAGACGTGGATACATCTTGCTAGTCTAATGATATGTGATCACAGTTACGTCGAGTATATTACAATACAGTTGTAAAGTCGGACAGTTTAATGGGCGGGTAAAACATAAAACTTTTGGCCCAGCACATACCGCCCACAGTATAATTGTATAAAGTTTGCGTTGGGTGGCCTTAGTTTCTTCATACAACCCTACCCACCTTTGCATGAGGGAAAGCTTGATGAATTTCTTTCCAGAAATAAACAGCAGGAGCGTCCGAAACGCCGTCAACATCTTTCAACATTCGTCGGAAATCTTCCACTTTTCCTCCGGACTGCATTATTCTCACCCATTGATCCCCTATGAAGTTAAAATGATCGAACCAGTGGTACACTTCATAGCCCAGCATTTTTAGGGCAACAACCATTGATGTTGTCCCCGTTTTGGGGTAGCCTACCAGAATCACTCGCATTTTATCAAAACTATTTTTTACAAAACAAAGTGTTTTTAATTTCTGATATGTGTAAATAGAAATTATAGATTTTTAAAATAAAAAGGTGAATTTATTTTATTTAAATATTCAGTATTAAAAAATTGTAAGCGCCATGGATACACTGGTATAATCCACTAAGTGGGAATATGCAGAGGGAGGCTTTGTCACCCAGGCATTCCACAGACATATTTTTGAGATGCTATATTCTTGTGTCCCACGACACAATCGACTATAGTTTGCGGTAAGACAAACGGCTTTAAAAGTGTGGGCGTTTTATTTTGACCATAAACTATAATGATGTAGAATAGGATATTCATGTTTATCCCCGTGAATGGAAACCAAGGAGGTTAACACACGGGCAATCGTCAGATAACCTCGCGCCCATCGTCGGGCTAACAGAGCTATTGCATTGTGTTATGTATGATTCAAGCGTTCCTTCAATTTAATAGAACTCATTTAGCCGCTGGGTTCAGGCAATGTTCGTAAATTGCCTTGTCCTAGGACACAACAGACAAGATAGCGACCAGTTTCGAACCTGCAGCCCTTTGGCTTAAAGGCGACGCATTTACCACTAGACTAACCTGGCAGATATCAGTGTAAAACAGAGGGGTGCAACATACGGCCCGCGAGCCACAGCACGGCCCGCGGTACCTATTTATGTGGCCCGCTGCATACTTCATACTTCGTAGCCTAATAGTTTAAAAACTCTTCTGAATTGTAACTGCATAATTGGCATTTTTAAAGACAGTAAAAGACTACTTCAAACTTCGATTAAACTATGTTAACAGTACTGTGACGACCCATTGTTACCAAATAATGTGCATTGTTGGAAATGGCCCTTTTCCGGCAGTAGTACAGTAGTACGTGATCTTACTTTATGGGAGCATGTTATTATACAAAAAAGTTTAACCAAGTTCGAATGTCTACCAAGTTAGTTACAAAACTAAGCTTAAAGATAGCTGAAGCAATTGCCAAAAAAGGAAAGCCGTCATAAAAAATATGAGTTATTTGATGGTCTAGCCCCCAGTATCTCTATACTTGTACGCTGTGGCCCATTGCGCTAGAGTGCTAGACAGTTGCACGCCCCTGGTGTAAACCATCTCTACTACAAGGTTAACTTAATAGCTTACTTATACTGGTTTTACTCGACCAAGAGTTGATCATAGATGTATACGAATACACACATGTTGTTTTCAATTGACTTAAACCTTTCTAACCTTTGGATGTGGATCTTACATATAACACATCGAGACTGGCTTGGGTATAACTTATTTAACAAGGCGGCGAACATAAACGGCAATTCACTTCGATGAAGTCCGCATATTGGTGGATATAGGGTTATACAAATGATTTAGCTTATACTCAGGGAAAAAAGGTTTTGCGGCTCAACTGTGGTGTTGCCAGAAAATTAAAGGAAAACAAACCATCAGTATATGGCTCAGCGCTAAATTGAATTGACTTAACATCTCTGGCATTACATGTTGAAGTGTTGTTGACTAACTAAATTAATATACTAACCAATTGTTCTCCACAAAATATTGTGTAGTTTTTCTACTACGTGGGGTTTTCAGTAGATGATGTACAATAGATGCGCGCCAGGACATAATGTCCGCTAGGTGGCTATAAACCCACACGTAAAATATTTATGTTGTATACCGGACATAGTAAAACGCAATAGGAATTATCACACTGGCACTTCAGGCCCACAGTTGGTTACCTAAGCTATAATAGTATGTTGTATATTTGTGAAACCCTGTAGCAAGCTTATGGACACATGGCATAAATAATTAATAATTAAATACACAGACAGAGACAATTATAAATACGTGTGGGATTCCCCCGGTTGTGAACAGAATATTAGTGTAATTTAATTTGACGTTTTTTTTCTTTTTCCATTCTGATCCACACTTTTGGGCCACATCTTCTCCCCTAAGCCGGCTCCTCGTCAGTACTGATCGATCTTTACCCCACTTTTCTTTAGGACTTTAAGATTGTCTAAATTAACTTTTGTTTGTACATTTATTTTTCGCTTAGGTTTGGTGGTCCACTATATTTGTTATGGGTCCCATTTGAAGAAATGGGACATGCAACGTTTGAAGTTTATTCGAAAAGGATTTACCCTCTGTGTGAGCACCTTTAGCGTTATGGATGAACGCTCTGTGCTTCAGCGTGGCTCGAATATCCTGACTCCAATCCGACCCCAAGATCGAGCACACGCTGGTTTAAAGTTAGTTGTTTATAGTCAAACGTTGTCAATAGAACACACGAATAAATCAATGCACTCTACTCTGGAATCGATTCGCAGCGACCGACTAGTCGGAATAGTTGCGCGATGCGATTATCGGACTGTCCGTTTTCCTATGCGGTTTGTCAACTAGTTCTTTGTTCAAACCGGCAGATGCGACTTTTGCCTTGTTCTTTTTCTGTCAACTATATGACAAAGTCTTGATTTTGGGTAATATACCCAGGGAAATTTCCCTGTGAGTTGAAAAACCAAAATGTTATTTTTTAAAATAATTAGCTTTTTTGCGCAGAGCGCTTAAATGGCTGCTCCAATTTAAACTATATTTGATCAAATGTGAGTGCATTAGCCACTGATAAAACACTTATAAGAATTAAAAAAATTAACTAGGAAAATACCCTAAAAAGTAAATTTTTTTTCTCAAATCATGATTGTGACAGGCATGGATTGTGGCTCCGACATCTACTAGAAAACGTAATGGAATTGCAATAAAACTTTGCCATTTGTTAGACAACAAGGCCTAGTTATGCGGAAACCAAAATTTTGGGTAATATACCTAGGGGAATTCCCCTGGGCGTTGAAAAACCAAAACGGTATGTTTTTCTAAAATAAGCTCTTTAGGGCATAGCGCTTGGTCGGCTAAAATGTTAGTACCCTATCCGACGTTGTACCATTGAGCAAAAAGAAATACAATACCTAGGGAAATACCCTAAAAATTACGACTTGTTTCAAAACCATGATTGTAACAGGCATGCCATATTGCGCCGACATCTCCAACAAGGAGTCGCCAAAACGGATTAAAACTGTTTGTTAGATTATCTAACAAACACCTAACTTTGATAACATTACTCAGATATGTAAAAACAGAAATTAATGCACTAAGCCCAGTAGAATTCCCCCGAAATAATGAAACTTAATCGGGCTGTTTTGGGAATTAACCTTCATTATACTACAGCGCGTGACAAGAAGCTTAAATTAAAACATTTGTGGTAAAATGTTCGAAAATCTCACACGCGTATTCTTTTTATAACTGCACATGGAAAATAAGTTTGGTTTAATAGACTATGGGACCCATGCGTTTATGCTTGCAGAAACAAACTACATACTCAGTGTATAAAATACAAAATGTGGTTAGGGACCCTGTAGCATGAATATATGGCATACAACAGGTGTTTTATAAATAGTGGTGGTTAAACAGGTGGTTGACACTCTCTAGTTTTATTAACAATTGCACTTACAAATGGTTAAATTGTTATCAGATGCCTGGTGTCTCGGTAGCTGAGTCTGCTAAGGGCTGTAAGTTATTACATCACAATTGGAAATATAAATTGCACCACTCGATTCACAGGCTAAGCTATGTACATTATAACAAAAATAATATTTGAACCGAAAATCACGTTTGAACACAGAAAGTTAGGATAAAATGTAAACAAATGCAAAATAAACGATTAAAACAACACAGCATGCAAAAAGCACTGATTTGAAAAGTTCATGTAATAAAATGAACAACAAGTACTGCGAAACGCAGTTCAGCAAACGTTAACTTCAGTGCGTATGTATCTTATATTTTCCGGGAAAATTGCGTGAAAGCCAACAAAGTTTGAATGTAGTCAGCGCAGATGGATGACATGTTGTCTATATTAGATTTAGATGCGGGGTGAATAAAAAGTCACCAGGATCGTTAATGATAAAACTGACAGGAAAGGGTATCAAACATGCAAATCGCAGTTTAAAAGCACATTGGTATTATGATGGATATTCAAATATTCCAGTGGTGTGATGTTGCTTAATCCTTGTTGGTAGAAGGTAGCGTGTTCACAATGGTAATGCGCACAACACGCGCGACGAAATTCTATGAGTGGGTGAGTGGTTTAAAAGTCCGACGCGTGCATCTGTTGGATCGGTTCGCACAACCATCCTAATTGCGGTTCTGGTCGGATAGGAGTTCGAATGAATAGGATGCCAACTACCTTTGTAGCCCTGCTCTCCCGTTCTCAAGCTCATGGAGTCATTCTGGGGAAATGAAAAAATACTTTGCTTTAGTTTGGTTCATTAAATTAAAGTACAAGTTGAATATGTTGAAATATGTGCGGCCGAGCGGTTAGCACAACCGACGAATATATCGCACCTCGGAGACCTTAATACTTGGTATTATAACAGACATGTAACCTGACGAAGGTGAGGTAATTAAACTTAGTAAATCACGTCGTTATATAGAAAATCGACTATAATAGAATACACCAGGTTACAATGAAAATACAAATAAGTTAACACAAACCGTTGTGTTGTAGTTCATGGCTAACCAGACTCTACTGAACACTACATCAACACTGACGAGCGTAGCATTGACGTAACTATAGACTGCGTCGTACATCTGCTTGTCCACAATGTCCACTAATGTTGCATTGAAGTTCCGACATGACATGTTGGCTTCGGCTCGAGTTTGAAGTACTTCTTTGCTTGGCTCCGGCATCCAAATATATTTCCTGTTTTTTACAATGCCCGGACCTTCAAAATAAGTTATTTTTATTCTATGAACTAAACGATTGATTGGACAATATATATTCTACAAATATGGAACATCAATGGAAAACCAAAGGGGTTAACACACGGACAAACGTCAGATCACCTCGTGCCCATCGTCGGGTTACGACAGTTATTGCAGTGTGTTGTTTATGATTCACACGTTCCTTCAATTTAGTAGAACCCATTAATCGGCTGGGTTCGGGAAATGTCCGTTAAGTGTCTTGCCCAAAGACACAACCGACTAGCTAGATGCCAGTTTCGTATCTGCAACCTTTAGGTTGAAAAGCAACGCAATAAAACAACTCCGTATAATCAACTCACAGGTACTATATGCAAAACTGCTACTATCCAACATCATATTCTCAAAGAACTTAATCGATTTCCGAAGAAAACTTAACTCGACCAACCTGAGTAAAACGTCCAATCCACAAAGAGATTCTCTTGCCAGTCGTCCTCCACAGTTCCCTCCATTTGAAGTGTAAAGCCATGTATAAAGATTTCGGTCACGCTCGCCTGGTAGGCTATGTGTGAAGCACAGATAGATTTTTGTTCCGAACTGTTATGTCGACTAGAATCGGTACAGAATCCAAGCACATCATGTAGGGGACAAATGTCTTTTTCTTTGGAGATTTCTGCCCGAGAGACAGATCAAAATTTCCCTTTTGAGAAGTTAGCATGCCTGAAATATTTAAAGTTTAAAAAATCATAAATACAATACGTTTGTTTAAACTGCTTACCGCATTCAGCTATGTTTAAACCACAGATAACGACCAACAGAATGAATTTCATAATTGTTTGTTTAAATTGTACTAAATATTATACCTATCCTCCAATGCAATGGTTTAAAATATGGACGTTGCCTTAAAAGTTTTAAACTACATATTGGGTATATATCTATCACCATCTCTTAGTAAGTAACTGCCATCATCATAATGCATCTAATATAGTCATCATACGCGCAAGTACGCGGATATTAAGGAGAAAGCCCAAGACGAAATCTCGACCTTACTTTTCGCGTTAAGTTTCCAACCCATGACGGGCACGTCACAAAAGTACGTTTTAATATAGATATCTTTACATGAATCGGTTCAGCTAACTGTTTGTTTACACGACCATTCTTTATCGGATAGATTTTAATTATTTTTTGTCCCACAAAGATCGTTTTCCAATAGAATCGGTTTAACAATCGGTCGCGTTGCCCATTCGGCAACACAAACATTGGATTTTCCGGGAAGTATGACGTCACCAAACGTATACAGTGATCTATCTCCAGTCCGACTGGTAATCATAGAGGTACGAATAACCAACCACACAATATAGTTGGACCATGCAACGTATGGTGAAATCCACCAACTCTTTTTGTTCGCATTGAAAATAATTATCGATTTGTGTTGTGTTTCTGCCCCATTTACACGCGTAATAATATTGTAATTATCGGTCCCATTTGGAAAAATGGGACACATATTGTTTTTGTCCGTTTTTTTTTCGTCAAAGGTTTGACAGGCATGGCTGGTGGCTCCGACATCTACCAGAAGGGGTGATGGAATTGCAATGAAATTTAAACATTTGTTAGCGCACATGGTCTAGATATGCAGAAACCACAATTTTAGGTAATTTAGCCAGGGGAATTCCCCTGTGAGGTGAAAAACCAAAATGGTATTTTTATCTAAAAAATAAGCTTTTTTGAGCATAGGGATTGAACGTCTACTTCAATTTTAGTTAGATTTGGTATAATGTAAGAACATTAGCAACTGATATAACACTTAAAAGAAATACAAAAATTATCTAGGGAAATACCCTAAAAAACAAGATTTTGTTCTCAATCATGATTGTGACAGGCGTGGCTTGTGGCTCCGATATTCATCAGAAGGGGTAATTAAATCGCAATGAAACTTTGTAATTTGTTAGAGTACATGGTCTAGATAGGATATGGTCTCAAATCATGATTGTGACAAGCATGTCATGTCGCACCGACATCTACTAAAAGGAGTAATGAAATCGCAATGAAAATTGGACATTTGTAAGTCAACATGGTCTAAATATGCAGAAACCAAAAATGTGGGTAATGATTCTTGGAGAATTCCCCTCAGACGTTAAAAAACCAAAACATTTTTTTTAATAAGTTCGATTTTGTGGCCATAGCGCTTGAACGGCTGCTCTAATTTTATTAAAATTTGGTAAAATGTTAAAACATTAGACATTCTGTGCCAATTAAATAAAAAAAACATTTACTGAGGTTAATTCCCATGAATACGAAGATATGTTCCTGAATTATGATTGTGACAGGCATGCCCTATCGCACTGACATCTCCAACAAGAAGTCAACAAATCAGATTATAAAACTTTAAGAATTGCTACATAACATGACTCACTTATGTAAAAAAAACTTATCTATTAAACCCAGGGGAATTCCCTGAAACAATGAAAAACTAAATCGGACTATTTGGGAATTTAGCTTTATTTCACTACAGCGCTTGAAAAGAAGCTATAATTTAAAACATTTGTGGTGAAATGTTCATAAATTTAAGACGTTTATTCTATATTTAACTAAATATTGAAAATATGTTTGGTTTGTTAACTATGGGACCCATGCGTTTATGCTTGCAGAAACAAAAACTACATACTCAGTGTATAAAATACACATTATGGTTAGGGACCCTGTAGCATGAATATATGGTATACAACATGTGCTTCACAAATAGTGATGGTTAAACACGTGGTTGACACTCTCTAGTTATGATTGTTTATGCATATTTTGTTTTGGGGGAAATCGGGGTAAACTGGGTAATTTGAAATCTAATAATGTTTTTTTGATTCTTCAATTTACTTAAATATTTAAGTAAATATTTAAATACGGAGATATAGGCGATAACGAGGAAAATGCTAATTATCTGGCGACATCTACGAGCGTGACGCAAACAGAGTAAATTCAATAAATGGTAAAGTCAAAGAGGGTTTAACACACACACACACAAGCAATATGTAGATCACCTGGCACCTTCCGGTTACCGGAGCTACTGCAATATGTCGTGTATATTGCACACGTACCTTCAATGTGGTAGATTCCATTAATCCGCTGGGTTCAAGAAATAAACGTACCTTGCCCAAGGACACAACTGACTAACTAGTGACCATTTTCGACCTTAGACAGTTTTGGTGGAATGGCGTTGCACTAGACCACCTGCTAACTGGTCAGACTTCTGCTTTGCACAAGATATACCAAGGGTGATAAGGTAGCCAGGGAACCCGATCGTTTCTGGATGCAGAATAATAGGGGGGAAAACTCAACAAGGATTGTAAAATAGTGGTGGTTTACACGTGGTTAACACTCTTTTGTGTATGTAGGGTTTCGGTCTAAGACCACACTATAACGCTTAAATATGATTGTTCCACACAAATCCCGCCTAAACTATAAAAACGATTGCCTGGTGTTAACCCCCGTGGTTTTCCCACTCAAGGGGATAAACATAAATATCCTATCTTATTATTGTGCTGGAATTGAGTTGAATATGCAAATCACTTTCCCTGGTACAAGGGGCCATCGTTTGTTGGTATAGCATCATAGGGGCCAACCACAAACCGACTCTTTTGAGGTTTAACGGTCGCGTCTGTCTATTCGTTTATTTGTTATTGTATTTTAAGCGAGTGTTTTTAATTATTGTTATAATAGAGCAATATACAATTAAACTAATTTCGCTGTATGTAAACCATTTTTCCAACCTAAGACGAACCCATGCTGGGCTCGATATGTAAACTATTTTTTTTATTTTTTTTTATTGATCCAAGTTTCAAACCCATGACAGGCTCGTCACCAGGACCGTTTTTTTGTATAAGAGTCGAGCATGTATCGATGTATCGTTCGCGTTAACCATTCGGCCACACGACCGCACCATGTAAAAGGTTTTTTTATTGGCGCTATACACAGAAAAGAATTGGCGCTATATTTTTTTACCACAAAAAAGAACTATATTGGAAAGCAAAACAATAAAATAAAGAATAGCAACAAAAAGTTTAAATTGCGCTCCATTTTTTAAAATGGAGGTTTGTCTTGTTGTTTTTTTTGGCTATTATAAATTCGGACATACGTACATATTTAATGTATCTTATGAATAAGTTGAGTAATGGTTTATCTTCAGTTATTCTGCACTTATAAATAAAAAATCAGGCACACAAAAGCAAACAAGATCATGATTGTCTACACACCAAAAAAGCAATTTTGCGGGGATAAAGTCAGGGGCTTTCATAATTTAACACATATCCAGTTTTCAACTTCAGTCCAAAACGAATTCACAGCGGAACAGAAGTAAAATACATGAGGCAGGGTTTTCGGCTCGCTTTTGCAGAAGGTGCACAAGTTTGAGTATTTTATTCCCCCGGCATCTTTAGTTATTCCCAGTTAATAAATAACTCTAATGCCTACCACAGCTATGGTGATCTTGTCAAAGTCTTTTCTATGAGAAAAAAACATGGCTGACTATAAACGATACAACAAACTGATACGTTCCATTCCGGAGAAATGGCCAACAAATATCAGTGAAAACTTACGAACCCAATTATTAGAATTCAAAACTACAAATACATTCTACTACAGAATATTATCGGTTACACACGATGGCGCTATTAAGCAACAACAGAAATGGAGTAGCTTTCTTGGGCTCTCTATTAACTGGGAAAAAGCATACACTAACATATATAAATGCACGCTGGAAACAAAATTACGACCGTACCATGTAAACGAAATGATCGGGTCGGCTGTAACTTACTCGTATAGTGCCATCACGTGGTTGAATTTGCACATGGATAAGACCGAAGGCGGAAATCGGTTGAAACCAGTGGAATAATGGGATCGATGAAACGTAATAAAGGGAGGTGAAACGTAGTGATGTCTTCTAACGTAGCAACACACTGCAACACACTCCGGCATCCTGACGCCGGGCACAAGGTGAGTATAAACGTCACATCCTGGCAGCGAACACTATGACGACATCGGATGACGTAACGAACTACGTCACACGAAGGTTGGGGTTTGAACCCCAGCAAAGGTGCAAAGCTGGGATAAATCAGTGTGAACAACAACTCCGGACACATCGGGCTGAATCGTGGTTCAGACACATAACATGGAGATCATAAATCAATTGTTTGTTGGGGAGTCTGGTTACCGGGGAATCCCCTACAACGTGCTTGGAAGCACAATTGTGGAGTTTCAGGGCAGACTGTGTGGAGTTGATGGATTGCTGGGGATAAATAGCACCACCTGGTGGGCCGATGGGCGACAGACTTTGTTGGTTTTACGTCATATTAACTCGGCAAGCCCATTATGAGCTCACAATCGCCATATTTTAATTTAAATCGACCCCCTTCTACAATCGACCTCCCCTACGACCTACTATCGAACCCCCCACCATCGTCTAGATAGGCAGAACCAAAATTTTGGGTGATAAATCCATGGGAATTCCCCTGGGACGTTAAAATCTTCGCCGGCGGCTGCGATCCTATTTTCTGCGATGATGCCCCAATAAAGTTGACATTTGGCAGTGGAACCCAATTACTGTGGAGACTTCACTTTAAACTGTTTCGGACTTACTATTCATTAATTACACACAAAAAAAACGGAAGCTTGCTGCTGTTTATCTGTTTATCTTTTTTCTTTAATGTAGTGTTATTTCAAATATTTATGTATACTGTATACATATCACTATCATAATTAGTTTATTTATATTTTCTAGTGCAGTAATGTTCTGCACTTAAAGTGCTTTCTTTAATAAATGTAGTGCAATAACTGTTTTTGCACCAATTATAATTTAATGTTTTATAAAGTGTGTTTTGAAACGGTTTTTAACCACTGGTGGAATTTCATTTTAGGGGGTTTTTCTTTTTCCACTTAATCCCAAAGCCGGCTCCCCCTCAGTACTGGGTCGCGCTTGCACAATTTACACAAGTATTAAATAACATCAAATTTAATTAGTTAATTTTGATTTAAATTGTTTTTGTTGAAATTTATTTTTTTAATGTAAGGTTTAACGGCCACGTCATTTTTTTCCCCATAACTTGCAATGTGTCTAGTCACTGGCGTGTTTTAACTACTGTAGTTTTGCCGTTTCATCCTGTCTCCTTAATTTGTAACAAATGTTGTATTCTTCTTTATTGTAACGAAGGAGCAAAAAAATAAACTAAACTAAACTAAAATCCAAAATGTTATTTTTTTCTATTTTGTTTTATTTTTTTAGCAAAGCGCTTGAAAGCTGCTCTAACTTTATTAAGATATGATGGAATGATTGACCGTTAACCACTCTGTGGAAGTTTAAAAAAGAAAACATTTACTTAGGGTAATTCCCTTAAAAACAAAGATATGTTCCTAAATTATGGTTGTGACAGGCATGCCATATCGCACTGACATCTCCAACAAAAAGTCGACATATCAGATTAAAACTTTAAGAATTGTTACATACCATGACCCACACATGTAAAAACAGAAACTTATCTACTAAACCAAGGGGGATTCCTTGAAACCATGAATAAGGGTAAATCGGGCGTTTTGCAAATTTAGCTTCATTTCACTATACAGCGCTTGAAAAGAAGCATTAATTTAAAATATTTGTGGTGAAATGTTCGTAAATTTAAGACGTTTTTTTATTTAACAACACATTGAAAAGAAGTTTGGTTAGACTGTGGGACCCATGTGTTTATGCTTGCAGAAACAAACTACATAATCGGTGTATAAAATACAACTTGTGGTTGGGGACCCTGTAGCATTAATATATGGCATACAACATGTGTTTTACAAAAAATGGTGGTTAAACACGTGCTTGACACTCTCTAGTTTAATTAAGTTTCGGACAGTTGTTGTACCAATAAAAAAAAAGAAATAAAATACCCTAAAAATTATGATTCGTTTCTAAATCATGTTTGTGACAGGCATGCCACTTCTCCTAGACATCGGTTTTAAACTTTAAAAATTGTTGTGTAACATAACCCAGAAAAACATAAATTCATGTACTTAACCCAGGGAAATTCCCCGAAGTAATGAAAAACTCAATCGGGCCGTTTTGAAAATTTAGGTTATTTTACTACTGCGCTTGACAAAAGGCATTCATTTATAACATTTCTGGTAAAATGTTCGCATTTCTGGTAAAATCTATACATTATTCTTTTTTTAACTATACATGGAAAAGAAGTTTGGTTTGATAACTGTGGGACCCATGCGTTTATGCTTGCAGAAACAAACTACATCATTGAAAATACAAATTGAGGTTAGGGACCCTGCTCGCATGAATAGCATACAACAGGTGTTTTACAAATAGTGGTGGTTAAACACGTGGTTGACACTCTCTAAATTATACTCTTTTTTTTAAATGGCGTGTATTACGACTGTTTTGTCGTTTTTTTGTTTCTCTGCCGTGATTTGCATCATTTGCCTTTATTTAATACTGCGACAAAAATGAATACTAATTAAAACTGAATTAACTTTCGAGATTGCCAAGTTCTATCGGCACAAATAACACAAGCTTGAGTGCAGTTCATAACTAATTTGTTATGAACGGTAATAATAAAAGTGGCAGCAAAATAAAATCGTAATTGAAGATTTATCCGTAGATAGAGTTTTCAAGGAAATACGGTTTGATTAAACAAAACATGGAACTCATATGCCATGATTAGTAGACCATTGCAATTTGTACGATAAGTTAAAAACATGTTTATTCTATCACCAGCCCCATTAAAGCACTGCAGTGTAAATCCATCCAATATGTGCTTATTGTATTGTAGACCAAGGAGTTGGGAGCATTATAACGGAGGAGTGTTTGGTCACATTTCGAAAGTTGTCGCGAACTGAAAAACAAAATTAGTGGGTTAGCATTAACCCGCCAGCGAGGGCAGTGTTTAGGTGGTGATCTCTCATCTACCCCATTTGCTTTCCAAGTCTGGGAAAACCACAAGGGGGGAACCAATTTTATATATTTATTTGGGATATTAAAGTTTTTTTACCCTGCAGGGTAAATTATACAAGCGGTGTCATTACAACCATCAGATTATCTTAAACCCTCAGTTGGCTTGCTTTTGTCCACAGGATTAAACAAATCGATGAAAAATTGAAGCTATAAGATATATTAAACACATTGCAATTGCTCTGACTGTGAGTATGGGATAATCCAGAGATCAACTGTGATACAACAGCTACTGCTTAAGTGTTATACTTAACAGTCCAGAGTTGTTGATCAATCTGCAATATTGACTCGAAAACCTTTAAAATACATAACAACCACCTTTATTTATGACCACTGCATCACTATGTGCTTTTTCCCGACCAATTCTTCGACTGTCATATGAATCATGCCTCCATAATACATGTACTGCAAATAATCACATAAAAATTGTTATGCAGTTCTACCTTAGTTGTATATATATTATATCAAGTGACAGAACAAAAGAATCTAATACAATAAGGTTTGCTTTAATTAAACAAAATTTAAGTACTGCGAGCTAGTTCAAGTGTAGCAATCACGGAATTCTTTTCATTTACTGTAATAAGTAACAGCCGTGATGCTGAGTACCGGATCTGCTAGTTTTAACGTTGTAAGGTAGTATACAAGCGTAATGGTAGCAAGAAAATAACAGCCATGGACGAGATTTGATTAACTGTACACTGCTATGCACACCCAATACTCTGCCAGCTAAACCACCATGACATATACAGGTTTACTTAACCCCCTCAGATTATATTTCACATAGTTATTTATTTGCAAGCTTCTTTATTAAATATATGTTATAAGGGTCAATTGCAAATGACCAATATGACCGTTAGCAGTACTGAAAGTATTAACCTTATTGGAAAATTTCTTCTTGGAGCAGTTGGCAACCGGGCATTACTGTCACAAGCATTAAGAAAAAAAATTCGAAATTGAAGTGTATCTCTAACTTTGGTATATAACAGCATTAAAAATCCACTATAGCTTAGTAGTACAGTTTTCCAACATAACTTACCAGTATTATGGTCCCCAATGTCAGTATACCACACTCCAACGAGATCACTGTACCCAAGTCGCTTATGTGATTCTACTGTAGCACGGAGTTGTTTGCCCCAGATCACTGGGCCTCCCATCACCATCGTGTATGTCATCAATTCATATATTCCTGGTTTGATGTCAAAACTGATTAGTTGGAGGTTGCGAATATGAAATACAATATTACCTGGTGGAATTAATATGACAGCAACAGCTTAATCAAATCCAACACACTGCAATAGCACATGTAATCTGACCGTGGATAGAAGGTATTTATACAACTTTTTTACAGGATAAATGTTGTTTTTCCATTTACTAATATAATACATGAATATCTTACGCTTTATATCTTGCAGACTTTAGGATTAAGCCATAAACACATTAGCTAGGACTACCAAAATTTCATATTGTATATTTAACATTGCTGAATCTATAACCCCAAGGGTAAAGATTCGCAACACCTGTGTTGTCATTCAACTACATTTAAATGTTGCTGGCGATTACATTTACAAAGCCGTCACGGCTATTATAGCGAAACTTTATTTTCTTCCCAATTCAAAAACTGTTGCATTAAAACTACATTAATCTTTACCATTTTGTTTGGGACTTGAGTTAACTGTATCACACCAGAAAGGCATGTACATGGTAGAATTTTCCTGGGAAATCATCATTGTACAAAGATTGGTAAAATATTTGCCGATCCATTCCTCATTTTGGGAGAGTTCTTTCCGTACAGAAGCCCGATGTTGTAGGTTGTCTATATACATGATATCATAATCATTAACTGCAAACTAAAGTTTTTTTCTTGTTCATTAACAAAATTTTAAACACGATAAAAGCACACTAACCATATTCCCAAATATGGACATAAGAATTTAATTGGCTTCCCATCTCACAAGACCAGTAGCCAATTAACTTGGAGAAATTAGTTCGTAAGTAAAACATTTCATTAAGTTTATTAAATTCCGCAACCGAATCAGGTTTGAAAACATATTTCCGAAGTTCGTAAACTTTTCCACTTTTATTGTCGGTGGAATCGGATGTAAACTGGCGAGACGCTGCTTGTGCAGATGGTCTTGATATCTGGAAAAAATGTGCAGTATTGTGATTTATATCCGGAAATTGAAAAAATTACATTTTAGAATAACATTGTTACACTTATTTTATATAACGAAATGGATCGGCCAATATTTTTAATTGTGAAAATATATATTAAATTATGCATAATTTTGTCTATAGGATACAACCTTGAATTAGAATGCATTAAAACTTAAACACCGGTAACCACTAGATTACCCAATAGTCGAGTTGGTATGGCTATTGCAGTACGGTATGTTGTATATGAAGAAAATATTGCTACTGTTTTACTTTTCAGTTCAACGTAATATTCCACTGGGTTCCAGTGAGGTAAAAATCTTGGCCCGTGCATATTCATTTTACTTTTAAAATCTTACCAAAGAGCTTTTTGTTGTTGCATTCTTTAAAGTCAATTTTATTAAATGATTTAATGACATGATTGGTAAAACAACAGGCAACTATTCTGGAAAATGAAAGATACAGTTATAAATCTTGCACCATAATACCAACTTAAACAACTAGCATACTCAAACAAGCTGTTTTTAGAAGATATGGTAGTGCACATTCAAAATGTTTTTACTTTTGCAAGTTGAAAAAACATTCGTCAAAAATAGATACAAACTGCATTTGAATTTTAAATTTATAAACCAGAAACTTATATGAAATCAATGGGAAAAACAGTGGATTGTGCAACTAATACTTTGTTAAATAAATTAAACCTTTTTTAGCCTCAAGAGTTGGAAAAAACAAATGTTTGGATTACAAAAAAATTGTGTTAATCAAAAAATGTGTACTGGAGGAATCACACATGGCATAGTACATACTTACTACACTACATCAGTGACAGCATTTACAAATGACACATCTATAGCAAACTTTTAATGTTTTTTTCCATGTCCAGTGGGTTCACATTAGATCCAAATCTTTCCACAGGTTTTCCTTCTTTGTTGATAAGAAATTTCGTAAAATTCCATTTAATAGCATTTGTGAACATTCCTTGGGTGTCCTTGCTTGCTTTAAGATACTTATAAAGTGGGGCAGCACTTTCGCCATTTACGTCAATTTTGGCAAACATGTCAAACTGAACATTAAAGTTATCCTTGGCAAATTTTAAAATTTCATTATTTCTTTTTGGTTCTTGGTTTCCAAATTGATTGCATGGAAATGCAAGAACTCGAAATCCGTGTTTTAAGTATTTTTCAAACAACTCTTCAAGTTGTTGGTAGTTTGTTTTGGTTAAACCTCATTGCGAAGCAACATTTACAATAATACAAACATTGCCTTTATATCTGTCTAGCGATACAGAATGACCGGTAATGTCTTCAGCTGTAAATTCGTAAATGGTTGATGCATCTTTCCAACTCGTCCTTTGACTCGCAGAGACAGAGCTAGCATGCAGACACTTTGCAATCCCCACAGCACCCCCACCAACAATAAGAGAAGGAGCAAGCTTACTAAAGATTTTTGTAGCTATCATTCTATAAAAATTCACATTTTTTTTAAAAACATTTGGTTAGGTATTATAGCGAATCGTATAGTTGCCGTTTTATTACCTTACTCTCACATTGAACACAACACAACCATTTTATACAATGCGCTGCAACGCGAAAGGCACGAGCGGCGAATTACGGGCAATCAAGTAATCAACAGAAATAAATGCAAAGAACGATATTGATCAAGTGACTTAATCTTTAATGAAGTAGTCATTGGTATTAGTGCAATCGAGTCGAGTACCATGCCAAATTTGTGTGGAGAAATGTTGTGTATTTATTCTAATTTATGACGTCATTACTCGGTTGACTGATTTTAGGTTAATCACGTGACTTTGTTGTTGTTCTCCGTGACCTTGGGCTTAACGTGGCTTGCCCATATGCTGTATATCCGATCATAATCTAAAGTGTTACATTATTTCTCCACGCAATGTCAGGATGTAATTGCTTCAGCACCTTGTATACATAGATGGAAAAGATCGCCCTTGCTCGGTGCTTCTTCTTTCCTTCGGACGGAGCCGCCTTCTTGACTAGTTTCTTGCTACCTTTGCCTGTTTATGCTGTGGTTCTTCGTTTGTCCGATCGGTTAGTATGGCGGTTTAGTACGAAGCCTTTCGGCCGAAAGGTTACAGGTTTTGAACTGGTCGCTGGGTAGTCGGTGTCCTTGGACAAGGCACTTAACGGAAATTGCCTGAACTCAGCGGAGTGAGGTGATCTGACGATTGCCCGTGTGTTAACCCCTCCAGTTGATAAACATGAATATCCTATCCTATCCGAATTTTTCACGTGCTATTTCCTACAGATTAGCTTTCAGCCGAACTATTGCGAGTTCACTTACCTAGTCGGTTGTGTCCTTTAGGTAACGCACGGACATTGCCTGAGCCAGTGGAATAATGGGTTTTACCAAAGTGAAGGAACGTCTGAATCGTACACAACAAACTGCAGTAGATAAGGTAAGACGACGGTGGAAGCGAGGTAATCTGACGATTGTCCGTGTGTGTTTTACATGATTATCCTATCATATTTTTGACACGAAATAGTTTACTTAATTCAAAAAAAGTATCACAGTTTGGCAAAAACGTCATATTTGTATATAATATTCATTCATGCATAAAATATTTCTTAGAATTTTGAAACTTTTACAGGATAAGATCACCATTGAAAAGTTGGCAATCAAAGGATGAGATAAGATACTTATGTTTTTCCCAGTAAATAGAAAAACGCAAGTTACTAATACACTATAATTTTCAACAAACAAGAGTTATAATACATGATTTTATTTATTAAAGTATCTCGATATGCTGACTAAGTTACACCAGTCAGTCGGTGATATCACGAGAGAGAATTAAGGTATAGGAGAACTGTATGAACATTCGTTGTTTCGGAGGCCTTATTACAGGATCGGCAAATTTCGACAAAAGTTTCTACTACACTAATATTAAATAAGCAAGAGCGAGTATATAAGATTTTACGTAGTAAAGTATCGCAAAATGGCCAATGCCCAATGACCTTCTTGCGGTTTAAACAAACGTTATGCTTAATCACACGAAATTGACACTGTTACTAATACGGTATGTCACAAAGATAATCGCAGGTGAAAATATTTCGTGAAAAAGCTATGTAGGCCTACCATTTATAGTTAAGTTCTAAAAGTATAATAATTAGTTTCGCCCCCAGTGTGTTTCAGCTGCAGTTTCTGATAAAGCCCATATAAGGTCCTACATGGATCTGTGACAGGTGTGCATACCATGTGTACATTCCTGCTCCACAACTAGTTATATGCCTGCCACGGCGTGTAATTCAAACATATATTTATCTCTTGCCCAACGACATTTTTGTTAAATTCAATCAAAGATTTTTAGGAGGGAAACTTTGTATCCCACCGCTAGTGGACGCTGTTAAACAGGCCTGTTAATTTTATAGCTGGGGACTCCCGGCAACAAATTTTCTGAAAGACTTGTTATGTAGTAAACGAAATAGAGAGCGCAGAAATACAAAGAAGATTCTTAACACATTAGATAGTACTGTACATCAGTTTTTTTAAAGTTATTTTGGCATAATCAAATCGCAAAAACGATTATCAGAAGAAAATTAAAAACCCGCAGAAGTTCACACGCAAGACTTTTAGTTTTAAGCATGCTGTTTTTGTATCTTATTTACGCCTTTGGAATCATAATTGGAAAATATGGTCGAGGCTATTTTACAACTTTGTTATTTAAGATATGTGAAAACGTGATGTAGCGTGAAGTATCAGGATTGAATGTAATTTGTTACTTAGTCCTTATTGCTTGGAAGATGCCGTTTGTACAACGAAGAGTTGAACCAGTTAGATTACGAAGACATGAAGAGGCTGCTTCGGATCAAATATTCAGCGAGTTGGAAGATGTAAGTTGTTTTGGGGAATATTTAGTTTCACCCCGTAGAAAGGTGGGGTGGTTTATAAATGGTAACTTAAGGCCAAGGGATTGACTACTTAAATCTTGCTGTTAGTTTGCTGATTCATTGTGTTTAATAATCACATTAACAATATAATAATATAACCCTTCCCATTAAATCTACTAGATTAGGAAATGTTAAAAAACATAGACTGAACCGATTCTGAGAAAAACGATTGATCCTAGTACTGGCACCAATTACCATCTGCTTCTATTTGAAGGGATTGTATAGGCCTACCATTATTTTTTTAATTGAAACATAGGTACCATACTGTTTTGTTAGATGTCACTTGTATAATATGATGTTACTTACATGCCCCTTTCTTAACGCTCTTGAATTTTAAAATTATGTATGTGTAAAGGATTTCAGTGTTTTATTTTAAAGAATTCAGTACACATCAGGGTTATACTGTAATTGGTACCATACTGCCCTACTGGAAAGTTCGTATGATGCGCCGGATATATCTGGTGTGGCGCACGGACTACTTTTTTGGGTATTGGTGCAGAAAAGTCCAAAAATCATGCTGGCGTGGCGTGATTACACTTTCGTTCATTTATGTCAGTATTTTGATACTTTTAACTTTATATTTCAAAGTTTTAAATAAAAATATTGCAACTTTGTTTGTGGTGGCGCAAACTAGTATTACTGGCGTGGCGCAAAATTTAGGTTAAAAAATGTTGGCGCAAAAATCCGGCGCACAGAAAACGAACTTTCCAATAGGGCCATACTGAGTGTCACAATTGAGGCAAGACCTTTTTTGCAAGGGTTATGGGTGTCACTTACCAGTATTTCAAATTAAAGTACGGTACTGCTAATTTATCTATTATTTTACCTTAATAGTAAGCACCCTTTGGCTTTAAATTCTGTAAAAAACATATTAATTTTAAAAAAAAATTCTGGAATAAGGTCCGAGGAGGTATGGTAGTTTTTCTGATTCTGGTAGGTTTTTAATTATTACATTGAATGTGATTAGTTTACATTATTACATTGAAATTACCATGTACAGTTTAACAGACCTTTAATAATCTTTTACATCAGGTTTCCAACAACGCGCTTGTCAATGCTCTCAGGCAACTGTCTTCCCTTACCTCTCACGCTGAAGATATTTTTGGTGGAATAGAAAGGGAATTTAATCACATCTATAAGTAAGATTTACATTGCTAAGTTTTCTTGGTTTTTATAATGGTTAAATTAAATAAAGAATGAAAAAATACATTATCCTTGTAATTTTTTTTAAAAAAAGTAGCTTTTTACAGCAATGGTATTTAAGGGCCATCAGTCGTAAGCCAGTCAGCTGAAATGTTGCTTTCAAAGTTTATGGATTTCCCCCTGCCTAATGTTAATTTCCCATTCACCAGGATACAAATGACATACATCCTATACCCATATAATACATTTTATACTGTTACCCATTACAAGTGTTTTACGTTTATTTAAATTTGTAGGAGATGCATTCGCGTAAACACACGATTGGAAGATTTAGACAACAGTGTCGCCAAACTTAATCCGAAGGAAGTCCAAATTCGTAAGTTAAAACGTTTTTTGAATTTTGCATACGACTTTGTGCATACAAAAAATAGACAATACTATTTATTTTATAACGGGCACTTATCATAATGTACAATTACTGTTGTTAATTTATTTAAAATAGCAGGGTTATAAAATGTATAAATTGGTCAAATTTATTTTCCCCCTACCATATTTCTGTGTAGAGTTTGTAGGTGTCAAAGTAACCAAACACTGTAAAGATACATGGTTAAGAAATATTTGTATGCAAGTTTCACTGTGCAATGTATACATTTTCTTATACTTGACATGACAAATGCAATATCCTTTTATGGATATTAGTTGTATCTTGTATGGTTAGCTTTTTGCGATTGTTGAGATATTAAATGCTAATCTGTGTTTAAAGATAACCTATTTCACCTATAAAGAATATATATGGAAGTGTAATTGTCACCTTGACTTTAAAATGCTGCATGTGTTAGATGGATGTTTTGCCTCAGGGTAGGGCAGATTACTGTTGTGTAAATCTTAACATAAACAAATAGCTAAGGTTTTTAAAATTAAAATTAACAATACCAACAACATTTTATGAAAAATGCCATAAGTTTAACATGTGCCAAATCGAATAAAAATTATACCTGTAGTTTATATATTTTGCTTGATGTTGCACAGCAACACAGCAGTGTCATACTTCCTTGCTGTATGATACGTTTATTTAACCATGGTTTCGCAAAATATATGTAATCTTTCTAATATTGGTGCGTGTAACAACATCTAAGAACTTGTTGACATAGTTTTGAATACACATTGGGACCAAATATATGCCTTGTGTCTTGTGTTAACGAACTACTCTGCATACATGACAGTGCTTTGTAAATGTGTAAGTTTCGCTTTCACTGTTAAACCATACTAAGGCGGCATAAATCCTTCCATGACGCCAGATTACGCAATAACCCGTCGTCACTAATCTTATCAATCGCCATGGCGAGTTTTAATTTAAAAATCCATATCGTGGACATAGGACGAGAGTCGAGTTAATGGTTTTATCGAGGGCTGTCTCTGGAGAGTTTTAGAGTTAAATGTTGCGCCCTCAGCATGACCTCTTTCCCGCCAACTGTATGGCATTGTTCCAAAGTGTATTCGAGTATGCATTAGCTTTAGGCCGTATCGACATATAAGATAAACGACGCTTCCCTTAGAATTAAACTCTGGGAATATTTTGGACGGGCGAAACCATATGGCGCGAGTGGATTGAGCAACTCGATATAAATTATGATGCCAAAATTATAGAACATAATCTAACAATAAAATACTTGTTAAAAAGCAATATACAAACGACAATGGTGGTAATGCTAGTGATTTAAAAATGATGATAACCCGTTAATTGCCTTCGGAAATTCTGTAAATAGCATTTTTATTCGTTCATTTAAACTGCATAGCATTTCACATACCCTTATTTGTCCACACCCCGGCATAACAATACCATACGAACTTGAGTGACATGGCTACTTCTCTTTAGCTTATAAGGAAACAATCTCGATGTATTGCTTCCGTTCTTATTGCGGTAAAGCGTGGGTTATATTCGTTATTTAACATTAACATTTCGTCTTAAACGTATTACGATGACATAATGAACGTTTCTGATAACATGTCTTAATATAAATAAGATTTAAAGTTTTAAAGAATTTTTAAAATTCCAAAATGCTTTCGCAATATAAAAGATTACTTGTTTAATAAAGGCATCTTCTCGCTACTCTGGATACAAAATGTTGAACTCGATTGTCTTGTCGCGTTTTGTTTCTACTTTATTGTTACGACACAATCCTTATAATAGAACAGTTAACCTGGCAGAAGCTTTTGTTTTTCGACAATCTGCATAGTTCTGACACAATCAAGTTAGGTTTGACTCGTATTATGTGTCTTTTCCTATCAACACAAGGCTTTGTGACGTATATAGCGGGACGTTTCACGTGTTCAACTCCACAAGTGACTAACGAATACGTTGAATTACGTAATCACTGGTAAAGTTGCCTGTTGCTTACAAATCATAAATTGGGCAAAATAATGTGTCATTCGAGCTTGTTTATCTATAAATCTCACGTAGGCTTTATTCTACTAATAAAAGAACAATCATTGTTAAAATCACTACAAAATAGACAGTAAAAACATATTAATAACACACTCGTTTTGTTTAAAGAGTGGCATCACAGCGAAAATGATCAAATCGCAAACAAAACATTTCCTCCTGTTTCGCAACGCGGTATCAAATATTTCCTTTTTATTGCTTAGAAAATATAGCATTGTATAATTTTTCTGCAAAAATGGTTTTCAATTGATGAAATTAGGAGCTGTTAACTCATTTGGCATGTTAAACCAACGCGGTTTATTTTCTTGACATGATAATCGATTATGACTTCATGTAGCATTGGTATAGTAATATGTGCGTTGCAATATCACGTTTCTGTAAAACATTGGATGGAACGATTTCTTCACGAAAATGCTTTTTATGTCGTCTCATTCGATGTGGTGGCATTTATACATTAAGTTGCTTGTAAGTTCCGCAGTGATTTACACTGTTATGACACAACATGTTATAATAATGTCTGGCACCTATATAGACGGGCTGAGTAATACCACTTGTGATCCAAAGTGTTCTTCACTTATGCTTACCCAGTAGTAAGTACGATTGTGCAGATCATTATGTGAGGGAACCACTATGCTCTTCGTATATGGGATGCACAGTGGTGTGTGTTGTGGTACTGGTGTACAATGAGGTACACGAGGAACGAATTTCCAAGCACAAGACACATCGTCGTTTAAATAATAGCACGTCGTTTAAATAATAAATAATAGCAAGTCACGTGTATAGTTAATGTCTTCTATTCATATGGTACAATAAAGATTGCAGCATTTTAACAGCAGTGTAACTGTTGCTTCATTTTAAACAATTTACTTATACGTTCTACTTCTACCTATGTATTCTTAGCAAAATAAACATCCCATAGATGGTTTCGCACCTTGATTGATATCTCTTTAAAAATAGTTAATTTCTTAAAGCAATGGAACCCTTTTAATGACTGCAAATGGTGTTTTTGTAGAGTGAAATTGCAAAATGTATTATGAGGCAATCAGATTTCGGCAATGTCCTTGTAAAAAGTGTGTTATAGTAAAAGTTTGTTACACCAACTATTTTTCTAGAACTTGAATATACTGTTCCTTTACAACATCATAACGGAAGTATACAAAAACACATGATCAAACAAACAACAAAATAATAGTAATACACAATAATTACACGGAAATAAAGGAGTTTTTCGAAATATTGTACCGTCTAGACTCGAACAGGTCATTACTTTACCGCTGAGTTGGTAACTCAACTACTGTATTATGAGTATTAATGATCCCTGTGTAAACGTACAGGGCGTTGTGTAAATGTCTGACTGATGTCGCTGTGTGTATAGATATCAATGTCGATATTAGGTTAAGCTCAAATGGTTGGCCTTGTGCACCTTGGTTAGCATAGCAAATGAGTGAACAACATGTATCATTGATACCATCACCAAATTAGTTAAGATTGTTATATTGCGCTAAATATGGCACACATACCGACCTGTTGGTGGCTGAAACCAACAAAAATAATATAAAATAAATCGATTATTTTCAATGTATCTGTTGACTGTTGATAACAATTTTGATAGATATCGTTGACGAATTTTAATTGAAAGTTAATTTTCGTTTTTAAAGCCTTCCATCAAGATGAAAAACAACGAAAACGTTGTCGTTTTCAGCAAGATAAATGTGCGCGCTAATGGGATAAATGGCCATTGCTTGTGCCAAATCCGCACGTTCGTATTTATTATTAAAATGCTTTGGTATGAAATAGAACTGTGGTTTAAAAGGAATGTCATGCGCGTGTCATTCACAAATAACTAAAGCGCTAAACATCATTTAAACGCTAATTTTATAGTCATAGGTGTTTGAAATCATTTTTTTAAACATTTTCATGTAGTCTTAACATTGATATTTGGTTGATGTATGGACAGCAAAAAAACAGTTATGTGGTTTAAGTTAGATTGCCATCGGTTATTAATTAACCCGCCACTGTAATAATTCGCTACTAAAACGAATTAACGTTGCGTAAGTCACCCCGTTACATTCATATCCACTTGTCCAGATGTCACACTTAGTTGCAGCCCCAGTGCGATTTGCTGCAATACCAGGAATAACTGCTTTTTCATCAACGCATTTTAACAAGCCCGTGTGGTTAATGTTGCCATTATTTCTGTACATTTACCTTCTGCTGGTATTCAATATACAATGCTCTTAATTGGTATGTCATATCTATGTCAATAATTAATTTTTTTTAAATTGGATTAAATGCAAATGTCTAACTTTTAATTATCTTTATCTTGAAACGTATTTATCTTTATCCAATACAAATATATTTTTCGAAGCCGTGAATTGTCCTACAATTAATGAAAATGAAAAACGTTCGCCTTACACAACCCGTAGTTCAATTTCTTCATGTTTGGCAGCACTACGTGTAAACAATGACGTAAAATCAGTGACTCGTAGCGAGAAAGAGAGGTGTTTTCGTATTCCCCAAGTCGCTTGTTTTTCTGGTTTGGTTGGAAAAGCATTCTGACAAATAGGATGGGATATTTAATACCGAGCGTTAAATATCGCTTATTACCGTACGCAAAAACAAAATAGAAATCTTTTGCACTCATACAAACACACCTAGTATCGTAAATGCAGCAACTGACCGTGATTTTTTTATCTACTCGATTTCCTAACAAGCAAAAAAGCTTCTTAAAATCACGCCCTCTCATTTCCCATGCTCGATGCTAAAGATTTAAACGCGACCTTGCAGACAATGGTTGTCGTTGGCAATTACGATCATTATATTTGATGGTACTTTCTTAGTGCATTTTTGGATTTTGTCACTATCCATCAATAAATTTGAAAATGTTAAAAGAGGAAGTAGTAAGTCTAATCTTTAATAGTTGTCGTTCTCTGTCGATATATGCGACGCATTGTGTACCTTCCAGCCACCAAGTCATTCATTATCTTTCAAATATCTCGTTTCCCGCGCTTTCTTTCTCTTCCGTTAACAAACCAACAACAACTTTCCTGCCATTTTTTCTCTTCCGCTAGACGACACCCATGAGCAGGATCACGTGACAATTTTTAATAATACATGCATTACGGGCCATGTGCATATAACAACTAAATTTAATCGACCACACTGTTCATTTTGGTCGTGGATAAATGCACTTAAATGGGACACGTGTAATTATAACTGTTTTAAATTGCTCGCATTCGGCAGTAGTTTATAATTACAACTAAAATACTCGGTAATGACGAGAAGGTTAACTACTTTCATAAATATTTCAACTGTCTCCATGGTTACTGGAGAATAATCTTTTAGTGAGTACGCAGTCGACCGAACGTCAAACAATCCAGCATACATGTCATCTGCTGTGCTCCATTGCAAACGAATGGATTTTGATTAGTTTGTTGCTATGTGTTGTTTCAGTATTAATTTTATTCTAACTCTCCAAACACCATTGTATCATGATTATTTACCGTGTCAGCTGTGTATAGCTCAGTTGTTTTTAGCTATTAAGTTGTACTCTCGAAGAAGTTTTTGAAGCTGTGAGGCAGTTTATGCTACTCTATAATTTACACAGGTGTATTTTCTAATATATTTTCCTGAGGTACATTGTTCATTCTAGCAGTTCATCTCTTTGGCAATCCTCTTTGGAAAACTAATTTTTTAATGAAGATCTCCTGAGAGTGAAGTGATGAGAATTACTTTATAAATATATAAACTTTAGCACGTGCATTATGGTGTGTACACACCCCAGTGGAGAAGAAAGAGTCTATCATTTTACTTCAAGCCAATTCTCATTTTACATCGTGTCCTATTTATCTTGTGTTGGTTTACCGCTCTTACGTTACTCTTTTGTTAAATGATTATTGCGTCATTGCCAACACTGATTGGTCCGGAATTAACATCGCGTTCAGGTTACCGCTTCCGCTGCGTGACGTAACAATTACCAGCACTTACCGCTTTATATTTCACACCTTGTGTCGACGGGGCATAATCAGCATGGCGTCACAAATTACCTTACTTTTGCAAAGATAGACAACAAAGGCGAGACAATTAATTACACAGTCGTTACGCCGCGAAAAAAAACATTCATTTTATCGGGTTATCCCCTAATCCAAGATTACTCCCAATTATAAGATTACATTAGTCAGACGCAGAGTCGGAAACACACAACGAGGACCATGGTAATCAACAGTAATTTTAGTGGACCGCACTGGTAGAGGATGAGACTGGTTGTTTTAGCAACAGAATTACTTTTTTATTTAGTAGTATCAGTTGTTCAACTTTAGCCTTATTTTTACCTCCCAAACGTTTGTTACGTCTTATAATTGCAAGTTTATAGTTGTCTATTTTAATATCATTGATTATTTTGTTCCAAGCCATTTCCTTGTAAAGTTCATACGCGTCTGAGTTGGTATAAGGTGTTTATAGGGCTCGTTGAATAAATATACCATAAGGCTCCCGATGTAAAACAACATACAGGTAGAATAATACTGTGCCTAGAGTCAATATTATTTCGGATTTAACCAGATATAGTTGGTGCGTTTGTGATACGTATTGTCGTCTACGATCATTTATACCTGTGCGCTCTGTTAACGCTTCTATGTTTAAAGTGTAACTCGCTTGATTTTTTTTAACGTATTTTATTGTATCTTTTCTCAGCACTCTGGCCCAATATTAGCATTGTGATATGGCGTTAGTTAATATTCAACCCTAAGGTGAGAAAGTGACGACACAACTGGTGTGTTCCATTAAAACTGAAAACGTTATTTGAAGCCAAAATGGATTTAAAGCTGAAGTGCTAGTGCGGTCAGTGTTTCGCCACGAGCCAGGTCTCCCACAAAGATAGTATAAGTCGTCAGCATACCACGTACCCGAAGTCAGGTTGTTTAAGCTGTTTAAATGCTGTGTTGTTTGATATTAAATACTGTACTTACAGCTACCTGGTTGATACACATACACTAAAGTGTTTATCGTAGCTTCAGCCAGGCGGTCGAGGTCATGGTAAACATGCATCAAACCGGTTTTAACTGGATGTTTAAACGATGCCCCATTAGTTCTTGTTGTTTTCCACATTTTGGACAAGTTAATTTATAACCAAGGTTGATGTTGAGATGAGAGTTTGTGAGATCATCTTAGGAGTTCAGTGTGGCGGCTTGTAGATTGTATGTTACAGAAGGAGACGTTAAGAAAACCAGGAGCATGAAAACAATATTATTGGTTAAATAATAGAAATAAATCAATTTATCTATTGTTTGAAGAAAAGCTTTAAGGTTTTGTGCAAAGTCGGGGTCTCAACGGACTCTGTTTTAGGAATGAGTGTTATTTCTATGACTGTGTTTGGGTCGCAGTCTGTCTTCTGTCAATATACATGATAACCACCAGCTTTTATCGTGATAGACCTGTGTAGCCCGACATGACCGCAATCCTCATGAAATTGCTGACTGGTTTTATAGACCACTTCCCGATTGAACGTTTAATTCAACGCTTGCTAATAACTAAGTCTGGAATGAGGTAAATTCGGCTGAGTGGCGTCATAAGGGAGTAATTGTCTTATCGATATGCGTCGCGGTGTGGTAGACGGATTGCCGAATCTAATTTTAGCGCCATATGTCCGATGCACAAAAAGTGAGGACATGGACACTGTGAAGTTTGGAATGATACGACCGGCTAGATTCCTCAGGAGTATAAGATGATGCGTTTAGAGAAACGAACAGTTAAACGGCATTTCAGAATGTCTTCGTACGTCTTGGAAAGTACCGAACAAAGTTTGGGTTATTTTTTATTGATTACCTTTTTAAAAAAACAAGACCTCGTTACCGACATATATTAAAATACGCTTGTACATTTTGTTTAAAAGTTTAATTAAAACCTTGACAAAATGTTATTTTTAAATATTTTATAAATTCGTAATTCAGTAGGGAATTTTAAATGTGAGTTTAATGATTAAAAAAACAAGGTTTAGTTGAATAACACATTTTGCCTGCAGGATTACGTAACTAGCAAATAATACCAAAGAAGAAGTGAGACAAAGTGTTTACCTAAACCCTCAGTATAGATCGCACACACACTCTCGCTCTGAGCACTTACGCTGGTTAATTGTGCAATTGAATTATCTCCGAAGCGAGTTAGTAAGTTTACAAGGACCGGTCGGTTGTTCGATTCGCTATCGATAGAATTTATTTAAGCGATAACATTACTGTCAGGTTTAGGTAGTTTTTAGTACATTGAGAAAAGGGCGTAGGAAATTTATATAGCTATAGTTTTAAGCTGTATTTTTTTGAATGAAGTTGACATCCAATTGTGTAGGATTTCTCCCTTTACATGACATGAGTTGGATTCCTGTTGTAAACACGGGACGTAAAAATATTGGAAGGCAATAGGGATAGCAGTGATTTGTAAATGTTCTATTATGGTTTAAAGCTTTAAAGTGTACATGACACCATCGACCTGAAAATCAAGATGTTCCCGTTAATTATTCGGTTCCCATGTAAGTGGTTGGTAGCCCGGTTCCCACGAAATGTCGCTTCCATCTGCAGCTACACGGTACCCGGTCGCTTCACATGCCCAGCACATAGAGGCCTGAGATCAGATATATTGCGAAGCGTTAGAAGTCAGTTCAAAATGTAAAACTAGTTTCCAAAAATTGGTTTATAGAACAAAGTAAATGCCCACGCGAAGATATTCGAATTGCGAATTGTTCGATTGTTACGTTGCACAATTTTGTTTTCATATCATGGCCTAGGTGTGAAGTAGGTGTTACAAATATGGATTAAACGATTTTATGAACTAGAAGTAAGACCAGTCGATAAAGCTTAGAGAGGTGGTATAACTGGGTAGAACAAAGAAGTTATCCAGCAAGAAAAAAATTATTACCAATTGTTACAAGGGATGTTTCGATAGTTTAATTATGTTATCATATATCAAGGTATAGGCATATAGGTAGTTGCATGATTGATTTAAGTGGCCCCGTATACTAATTGGTTTGCAAAATGAGTTTCATTTTGTTCTAAACTTAAATATTTATTGTAGTGGTGGATAAGTTTTTCTTATAAATATGGGGAATTACCTCACAAAAGGGGAAAATGAACGTAGTTTTAACCGAAGTTTTTCGAAGCGGAGAAGTAAAAAGGATAAACCACGAGATTACTGGAAAGGTATGTGCTGAAATGTATATTTTGTTGACAACAATACTGAACCGCAGATTGTACTGTCCGGGCTTGGAACTATGTGTATATATCTTGAAAATGTGTAAAAACGAATAAGTACTGGCATTTACATTTGTATCCATTCGCACTCTTTGTAGTCTGAGTACCCATCAACCACCATTGTCTACATTTGTCGCTCGTACGCCCTCGAATAGGCCGCACCCTTAACTACACATTACATCATTATTTGCCTTTTAAACCTGGTCGGTCTTAAACATCGGATAATTACGGGTTTTACAATGGAGTGTTTCGACACCGCCTTCCGTCTGTCTAGGAATGAGAATTAACTATTATAAGTGTTCTTCCCTAGTACTATAAGCAACTGTTTGCTTATTAGCGTGGTTTGGGTACACTGTATTCCTTTCCGATTATTAAGTTGATATGTTTGTATGTTTTCATGCAAAATATGGTTATATGTTTTAAGCCAACTAGTAAAGACGTGCCATTGGATACGAACTGTTTCGGTGATATTTGATTTCAGATTATTGACCCAGTCATAGTATATCAAACAAAGTCCATACAGGTATCGCGATATAGATTGCGCCAATAGCTGGATAGTAGTATTCTTTAACAGTTTTAAATGCTTATCTTAATAATGTGATTGTTTATTTAATTGAAAAAATCTAATATTTATACGTTTTGGTTAATTGGACATAGCCGCACCCGGGTTATAGTGGTGGTAATAGATCATAACTGAACAAAAAAAACTGTTAAGTCCTGTATGCATTTCCATCATTGAAACACAAAAACCACATGGAACTCCTGTTTTGTTAGTTTCGATATAATCCATGACGATTTTCCAGTCAATTTAACTCTGTTTGTTTTGTAGTTCACACGGGTTCGTGTTGTGCGAAGCTCTATGTGATCTCTACAGCCATATAAGTTTTGTGGATATCGTGGTAATTCTCGCCCAAAATACTTGCGGTTGCATTCTTTCTACCATTTCATTTTCAGTTTTATATTTAAAACAAAACAAAGCCCAGCTTCCACGTAATACTAGAATAACTAGATGAATGCGGTGCATTGCAGTCCTCATTAAATTATGATGATAATGCGATTTGACACGTGTGCCCGTTTGCATGAACCTAGTAGTGTGCATAAAAAAAACCGTTCCCACCGTCCACCGAACCCTTCCCGGGCCCCACTGCCCTATCCGCGCTTTACGTTGCTATTGGCAGCTTGATTCGATACACGTGATTACCACATGCAGTCTTGCCAAGCACCTAAACACAGGCGATAATTGCACAAGCCACTGGTTAATCATCCACACGCCTAATTACCAAGACAAACGTTATAATCTTGCTTGCTTAAATATATGTTCAACCCCACGGTTGTCGTTCCACTCATTATCGTCACGTGTGAGATAACCCTCGTTCCTTGCAACTAACTTAAAAAAAAGAATAGGTATTATAACAAATGAGCGGAAAGGTAATAAAGTAGAAGTGGAATTTCCTAATAAACCCCTCTCCCTGTGTGTGCTTTTATAATATTGTAAGAGCTTCAACCAACCAACGTGTCATATTGCTGTACTTAATTAAACCGCGTGCCGCCGCCTGCGTGATAGTGAAGTAGTTCCCATCAATATGGACGAACTTTCGTTACTTTGAATGTATTTCGTTTCAAAGTTACCATAACGAATTCCGGCGAAGAAATGGTGTAAACGACGTAGTTACTCCCACGAAGATAAAATAATGTCGGACAAGTTTGACCCCTTTACTAAACCTGTTCGTAGTAGTTTTCATTTCTATTAAAATCTTTACATCCCAGCGGTGTCCAATCTCGAATACGAGCAGAAGGTACCTGTATATCTGCACTATCACTCGGTGGACTCCATTGATGAAGACCTGTTCGTCACAGATACTCGAACCCCGTGTCTCATACATCTTCACCAACTCGCTAAAAATGTAAGTGTCACGTGACCAAATGTGCAAACTTTAATCACTCTTGCATTTATTACTTATTTACTTTATGTTTTTAGAATTTTACTATAAAAGAAATCGGCTCTTTCCCAGTTTAGCACTTTCATGTCTCTTAGTATAACCCACCAACAGTATCATATAACTCCAATGCAACCAAATACTTCGTAGGATTGGAACGGAATGCTCAGAGGATCACAGGCTTACTCCAAACCTTCCCGCCCGAAATCATTTGACCCGAAGTTACTGTTACACGAACCAACGTCACAAAAGTCATTCTTAGCTGCGAAGTCGACGGTAAAACGCTATTTATGCCCGACTTGGTTTGAAACTAATTTCACAGTTTGCCGTTTGTTTGATATTTAAGAAGCCATGCAAAGCCGTCAAACCCCGTAACAACTAGAGACAAAACAAGATATGATAATAACACGATTGTTCCAACGAAAGGGATTTGTTAAAACTTGATTTTAGAATAAAAATGTCCATGAAAGCATTGACCTTCAGACGCGATCCCATCTGTTTTAGTGTGATTGTTTTTAAGATCGTTATCACGTGTCTTTAAATCCTGCTTAAATATGCTATTGTGACGTCACAAGTACATTTCAAGAGCTAAGAAACGGCGTCTTCACTTTAAACCGAGATTCATCGACCATTTCGAGTGGTTGGCTTATTCGTTTAAATATTTTACGTCACAGACCAATATTATTGCGTCACCGGAACTTCGCGAGCTCTACAACCCAACTCCACTGATGACGTCATTCAATTCGTCCCAACTTCCAACTCCGCGGGAGAAGATGGAACGCGAAAGCAAACAGCACATAGTGGAGACCGTCACCATAGGTAACTAACTGGTCATTGTGGAATGGGGATTTCCCTTAACCTTAAACCCAAAGTTGGAGTAATGCGGTGAACTGATCCTTATCTTTGCTGCATACAATTCGCCGGACCGCTACTAAAATTTAAATGTATTAACGGAAACTGCGCATAATGGGTTTGACACAACCCTCATCACCATTCAAACACTTCAATAGTTACTGTAACATAAAACAGAAGATTGTTAAAACTATTATTTAAAGAGTTTATATTTAATAGTTTATTCAGGATTCAAGTTCAAACATCTTGAATCAATACTTTTTGTAGAGAATGTCCCACTACTCTCGCATTATGCTACGTGACGTATTTCTTGAAGTAGAAATTGCTGCGCCAAGCACTTGTTTATCTAGCCTAATTATGTGGTCAAATTTGCAAACGGCATCTAAATCTGGGAACCAGTTAGAAGTTGGAGGAAACCGGTTTAGATTTCGGGATTTTGAGTAAATTGAAGTGACGTCACTATACAACGGGTCAGCGTTTACTTTCAAACTCGGTGTTTTGTGACGAAATAATAGCGCAACAAAGCCGCGAAATTTCGATTTTGTTGAGTCAACCGCGCCATAAATGGAGGCTGAACGAGGCTGGTGAGAATACGAAACCTTCCGTTATGGCGGGTGCGTAATTAAGTACAATTGGTTCCACTTATTCAAGGCATGGCTACCAGTGCGTTGTTATCACAGTCATTGGAACTATCTCCAACTCAGGAATGTACTGTGTTGAAGGAATTCTTTAGATATCTCAGCGACGTGCGCCAATAGCTGATACGACACAAATCTAGCTAAGTGGTTATAATTCGTCGTCCAATCAGCTTTCCTGGTTCAGTTTAGTAGCAAGTGCGTTATCTTTTCCCTGCTAGTTTTCCCTGCTGACGAAGCTTGGGGATATATATATAGAAAGGATATTTAAGATAGAAGGTAAGATCGTAGAGCCCCGAGAAAACTTATTCATTCAAACTTTTTACTGCGGCTTAGCATTAGCATTAAATTTACTTTTTACTGTTGTCGCTTATAGACGAGGTTGTATAAAGAACTCAGCGGCCTCTTAGAATGTTAGGCATATACATTGTTTGAAATAGTCAAAATGCCTAGACAACAAAGAATTCTATGTTTAGTGCCCATTGTTCGTAAAGTTTTGCGGCTAAATACTTACTCCCCGACAGACACATCTGGCTCGCAATTCGAAAGAAGAGCCAACCTCCGCCGATCTCAGAGATCTTCCTTCAGCTCCGTGAGAAGGAAGAGTCAGGCTCGATTCCGAGAACGCCATAGAACTCTGACGTCACTTCCGAGCCACCACGAGTCGGGTAAATGACGTCATTATTACACTGATATATTAGGTTTATTTGGTATCCAATGAAATTGTCAAGAAAATGCTGAAAAGATAAAAAAGATTATGACCATGGTGTTTTCAATCATCGTTATTACAAGTTTATAGAAATAATCCTGTAGTTACATAATTATATTATTGTAAATCATATCGGAGTTTCCATCATCATTGATCCATATGGTTCAGTGACCATGGGTGCGATGTGTAAATCAACATTCTCTAAATATAAATATAATTTTAAAATTGGATTTCGACGATTCGGTCAACTCAGCATCAAGAAGGTGCGACTTGTAATATCCGAGTAATCTGCATAACTTCCCCCCAATTTCTGGTTCAATTTATTCGATGCGAATCCGTCGGAAACCAGTCCAATGAGCTTGTATTCATACCAAACCCGGTGTATCTCGTCACCTATTTGCGAACTATTGTTATTGTGACGTCACAATGCAGCCAGCCGAGTGTGTCCAGTGAGAGAGTGGGCTCGATTGAACTTAGTAAAATAATATTAAGACGTAAATGAATTACGAAATATTCCAAAAAAGAAGTCGGTCAAAGGCATATTAGGTGTTATTTTATCGAAAATAACTTGAGTATCAATCAGAATTAGAAAAGGTCGACTACGGTGTCTAAACTTCGCTTTGCGCCGTCAAATTACGCGTTTTTTTATCAATAATTTTCTCAACAACATATTGTGATATGCTCCTATTTCGCCTCGGGCAACTCAATGCGCAAAATACACAAACAATGGGAAACATTGGTCAAATGTGCTGTTAAAATTAAAGATGCGGGGTGTTGGTTGAGACTCCCTAAGAAGCGCTAGAGAGCTGTGCATTTCACTATACACGTGGCTTCTGATAAGAGAGGAAATAACTATTTTAGTGGGTAATTTACAAATCCTATAAAACTTTTCTAACAACTTGCTTTGCAAACAATTATGATTGTTTTGCATACTATCATGTTTCCGTTTCATTTGGTATGTATTAATCAAGTATTACGTCACAATACCAGGTGTTGAGAACATTCGACACCGCCCGAGCAGTCTTCATTCGGATTCCATTTCATCCTTCATGGGGGAGGAGTCAATTGGAAGTGGTGAGAGATTCGAATATTTATTTTCTTGTTCAATAAGTTGTATAAATGACAATCGAATCCAAGGATCCCCTTTTATTAAACAAAATCTAAGTCCTGAGAGCTAGTTCATGCGTAGACACCACGTATCGTTTAGTATAATCAGTAACATGCCCAACCCCAAGTACTGGAAATGCTAGTTTTTGTAATGTGATTTATATGTATATGGCCTGACGGTTAAGGAAAACAGTATGACCCGGATGGGATTCGAACCTGTCCACAGGTTGTTTTGTTAAATGATATAATTCAATTAGGATACTTACCTCGGGAGAGGCGTTAGTGGAATTCCATTTTAAATAACTCCTTGTAATATATTAACAAATACCAACCCAATTTTTAGTGGGGTTAGACTCACAAGGATTGTGTGATGGGAAAAGGTTATTTGGGCTGAGACTCATTACCATTTTGTTACTAGACTCTTCGTCGCCACCGCGTGCTGAGACTCGTAACGCTGAAATTCAAACTGACCAAGTCAAAGTGTTGCCACTTTCACCGATCAAACGTCGATTGAAGAACAGGCATTCGGTGAGTTATATTATATTTGGCAACACTGGACGTTTTGCCGACTATGACACCAAAAGTGAATTTCCAAGTTTTTCGAGGTAAAACAACAAAGTACGAATCACGCTGCTCCAAGCCAGTACTTGCAGGAAAACAGATTGGAAAGCGTTTAAAACGTTTCAAGCTTCCCACCTCTAGTGTTATAAAATTTCCATGACATTGCAGACCCCGCCTATCATGAATGGCGATCATATGAGAATAGGCGCTCACGTCACCCTACATCATGACGATGACGTCATCAAATCACCCCAAACGCGTTGTACGCAACGAGTTGAGGAATCCCGTCACACAATCAACCCTCATGTCGTCACGCATGAAAAGACAAACGGTCACGTGATCAAAGACGAGAAAGCGTTTATGAGAGAAAAGACGGCCATGGTTTGTCCATTCTTTATTTCGTCATGACCCCATTGTTATGAATTGTGACGTGACAGGTGGAAGATCGAATATCGTCAGGATTCTGGAGCGGGACGGAGAGCGCGAGGCATTCAACAACGTCAGAGATATTACAGCACAATGTGAACCAAGCGTTGCAACAGGTGAACTAGATTGCAATGCTTTCAATATTTTATCTTATATCATATGATTATAACTAGGGATGCACAAACTAGAATATCGAATCTTCCGGATTCGAATCCTACGGGATTCGAATCCAAATATTACGTTTATTTCGAATGTTTGGATTCGAAATAATATACATTGCACATTAAGAAACTATATTTGCATGAAGTTCCTTTTTATTTCCATTGTACACGTTGCAGCAGCGTTGATTATAATGGATATTATAAGCATGGGCACCGGCTTCCGCTGCGCAATAATTATCACATAAATCGTCTAACCGCAGCGCCGCTTTTCCAGCGGTGTTTATTGCTTTGATCGGCGGTTTGACCTAGGGTTACGTTGACCTAGATTCAATACAGGACCACTGACGCACTCCCGTTTTTCCCCATGTTCTTCCCATTACTAAGTATTAGCTAGAGAGAACAGTAGGCTAACATCGGTTAACGGTTAACGGTTTTTTCTTTGATCAGTTAACCGTTATAGAAATCTGGATTCTTGCACAGCCCTCGCAGACACATAAATATTTGGTATATTCTTTCCGTATTGTTGACGCTGAGCTGCGTATTAACGACCATGCAATATTTTAGCGGGGAAGTATTTATATTAAACACTTAAACTCCTGGCTTAATCTTTTAGCTTTGTAAATCGTTAGTATCATAGTTCTATCCGAGTTAATTCGAGGCATAGGGACGACTGTGACGTCATAAAATTTCGCGCAACGGTAACATTTTACTGAAGTCGCCGCCTATGATTATAAGTATGTAATCACACTGGCCAAAGAGGTAGTCAGCGGAAGCTGAAATTTTTGACGATCTTGCCACTTTAACTCGAGTTTGCTTTTTAATATAGAATAGGATTCGATATTCTGGATTCGAAATAACTATTCTAGAATACCAAGATATTCTATTTTGTGCATCCCTAATTATAACTCCTGGCAAGATCTACAAACGTGTAATGTATAAAACTGTTTGTTTAATATCTTTCTCTCGTTTCAGGTTCTTTCGAAGAAAAACCACTCTCACATCGACTCGTATGACGTCACAGACGGGAAACTGACTCAGCAAAACTCACTCGGATTATCCGATTCAAATTCGTCGCTGAACAGCCGTCTAAGCACATTGGAGCATTCTCCCATGTCATCCATTCTATCTCTCAGCAGTCCAGCCAACGGGGAGCGAACTTCGACCCCTGAATCGTCGATTTTGATGCGAAGAGAGTCTGACACGCCATGCAAATTAACTTTCTCAACCCCAGCTGGAGCCTACAACTTCATGAACCGTGATTTTGTACCGTCGAGAAGTCAATTCGCCAAAGCAGCAGTCGATTCGCCAATGGATCTGCTCATTCTCGGCCACAGAAGAGGAAACGACGGCCACATCAAAGACGACGCACAGAGCTTGAACAGCTCGGTATATTCACAAGATCAGGATGGATATTACACATCGATGCACAGAGACAGCGGACTTGCACGGGGAGAGTTGATGGTGGAGCCTTACAATGTGTTCACCCCACATAGCCCGGTGTTCAGCAGCGAAGTCCGGACTGCTGCAGCCTCAACATCGATGACTCCAATTCCTCGAACTTCTCAGCACTTCTTTGGAAACGATTTTATCGAGAACGACGAACGATTACGTCACAAACAAATGCTGAGACAACAATCGTCTTTAAAAGACTGCAAGAAAAGCGTTCGACCGCCTCCTCCACGACGATGCTCGAGTTTAAAACGGCGGGAAGCAAAAGAAATTTTGGCTTACATGGAAACTTTGTCAGACCACGAGAAAACTCACGGGTCCAGGAATATGAACCAGCACCCTTCAGAGTGTAAAGACCCAGTTCCCCAACCATCTCTGACTGATAACAAACCACAAATCCACCATATCTATGAAACACCCCATGAAGATCCAACTGACCCACCCCATAATGTACCAACCCCATCTATCGTTATATCCGGTCACGAGAAATCTCCTAAATCAACTAGCCTGTCCCCTGTTCCCACCCACCAACCCACATCACCAGTTACACAAATCACATCTCCTAATAAAATTAAAACATCAGAAGCTCCAAGTGGTATAACAAGCGTTAAAGAACCCAAAACTTTAAAATCGCCTATTATCCCCAGTCCTTCATCTGTAAAAGTTGTAGCGGGGCCAAAAATGGCTGAGAATACTTCAAGGTCACCTCCAGTCCCTTTTAAACGAGACACTTCGCCAACATATAAGACGGTGTCTCCGATTAAATATTCTCCGAAATCTCCTGTTCCCAAGAACGACCCAATCTCGCCATTTGGGATGAGTCGGCAACGATTATCACTGCGTGAGGCGTCCAAACCTCTTCATTCCCCGTCACGTTCCCAATCTGTTAATTTCCCAACAACCTCCCCAAGCATTCATGTAATCACGCCACCCATAGGAGACATACAGCCACCAAGTACTGCCTCCCCATCCAAGAGTCCATTGAAACAAGAAGTATCGAAACCCGTTATTCTACCGAAGCCGAAAACTCCAACAAAACCAAAAGTTTTACCCAAACCATCAGCGGCAAAACCAGCTGACAATCAAACGCCGAAACCACTTCAACAAATCCAACCCTTTAGACCACCTACAAAACCGAAACCAAATTTGCTTTCAAAACCAAGTTTCAAAGAGAAGGAAAACGAAGTAAAACAAGAACAAACTGAGAAAAACAAACAAGCGCGACTCTCGGTGCGAAACGCGACCGCGCGAGCTGCATTCTTCGGTGCGACGTCTCCCACAATGGGCAACTCCACAAAGAGCTCTCAAGGAATTCCCTCCCCGAGTGCGTCACCTGGTAAGTTGGAACAGAAAGTTGTTGAAACTAAGATTTCAAACGAGGATGCCCTGGAAAAGTCGACAACAGTGAACCCGGAGTCTCCCGCCCAACGAACCAAGAATATTGGGAATATTAAACATGAAGTCGCTGAGCTTGAACAACCAACTGAATTGGAATTAAATGTTAAACAAAAAAATGAAACTGGAAGTGGAAAGCGGGAAACTCTGAAAAATACTCAAGAAAATGAAGTCACGAAGTTGAAAAAGATTGGGGAATCCTCGGAAGAAGTTACTTCAACTACACCTTTTCCCAGTGAATCGGAATCTATTGAACTAGACTTGGACAACTCAACAACCGCAACTCAGATGAGCGGTGTTTCCGACAAACCACTGCCATGTGACGTCAGGTTGAAACTTGATAACGTCATCAATGGGGAATTCCCAGAGGACCAGGACAGCATTACAGCGGATAGTATTGAAACCAAATCAACGAAGAGCAACGATTTTCTCGCTTCGATGCAAAGGTAAGTCGTCGAATTATCTTTTAACCTTAAGTTTGTTACGTAATTAATATTATCTATGACGTCACGATGCAGATTGCGCGGTTCGCTGCGATCGTCGTCACCAGATCACGTGGTCAAATCACCAACTCTCAGTCCAGTTTCAACTCTCGATCGCAGGAACGGAAGGTATTATGACTTCATAGCTTACATCCTTACGTCATACTTATCAATTGTTACGCAGGGTTTACGCGAGTTTGGAACGCAGACGTCGAGTTTCCACTGGCACGACATCCAGGGACGACTTTAAAGCTTTGCTTCTGCAAAGTTTCTCAAGGTAGATCTGAATGTGTATGTGACGTCATTGTATGCATGTGACGTCATACCTAGGGATGGTGGCGTCATACAAGGGCTAGAGATACAAATGTTTTACTTAATCATTATGCAAGTTGGTATTTAAAATCAAATTCGACTAGTCGATCGATGTTGGTGGTTTTTTGAGTTTCACCCTGTGAGACAAAAAGTGATGTCATACACCTATTTTCATATGTTAAGTCTTCTGTGCTCCCAAGAAAATTCACAATCGCTTAGGTAGGCAGTTTGTTGATTTTAAAACAAAATCCAAATGTTTAGGTCGGGTCCGGGGTCCCAGATGACGGCTGCAGAGAAGTTACAACTGTCCAATCAGAACCAGTCACGTGTCAGTGGGTCGGCTAATGAGCTGGATAATGTAGCAGATGGGCCAGGTGAGGCTTTTGGTTGGTTGATCCGTGTTGACAGGGGATTCCCCGGAAAATGACCTTTCATTCACTTTATCATGTCCATAACATAGTTCACAACAATTGATCACATTGTATTCGCCTCCCCTATTGTACAAAAAATGCTCAAAAAAGATGTTGTTTCTTTCGGTCTTTCTCTTGTTATCATCTAGAGATTGAATACCATTATGGAATTAGTGTAATGTGGTTTCTGAGGTAATATTGAACAACCCGACAGACACTCCACGTCCTCGCATTGTGTCGGTGGGCGACCTTCGAGCCGCGATGTCATCCAATAGACCAGGTCGTCGTATCAACCGACACACCGTGGAACACCGGAAGTCATACGCAGGAACCACTAACAACATGAAACACCCGCCAATCACCAACAGGGGCAGGTAATGTGGGTTACGCAGTTGGCTCTTGGGATGTTTTTAACAGAATAAATTGTTAAGAAGACCAATGAGTCTTTCCTATAAAAAGTTATCCAAAATGAAAGTGCTGATTGACCACCTACCCATCCACTCCACAGGTTCCACATCAGGAGTCGAACCCCCACTCGCCCAATGATGTCCATATCTGAAGACGTGGAGGACCGATCTTCTGAACAACCCTCCTCGCCATCCGTCACCGATCTGTGACGTCATCATCTTGAAACGTCATAAAACTTTGACGTTACATTGCCCAGCGATACGTGGAAAGGAGAAGGACAAACACAAATGGGCGCTAGAGAGAGAGGACGTGCGCGTGAAACAGTTTATAATATTTCTATTTTCTATGGAATGTAATCGAACGTAAAAATCGATTCCTGAATCTTTTATATTGTGCTAAACAAAAGCTATCGTTGCGTAATAAGACATGTAGTTTTACTGTGAGTGCCTGTCCTCGATAATTTTCATGTTTTGCACAAATTTTCTGTAGAAGTTTAATTATTGCTGCTTTATACATTGGAACCGTGGAAATATGTCTAGAGTCCTTGTTTCATAGATATTTTAATTTCAAACTAAGTTTTTTTAATTTCAAAGTTCATATCCTGCTAACATGGTGGGCTGCTCCTTCAGAATGACCCACAGTTGTATCACTAGGTCTTTAATATCCACTCAGTTAATCCGTTTGTGAGGCATTTTAGCAAAACACCACCTGAACCTATTAATTGATTAATCGGTTCTACTAAAGCTAATACAGTGCACTGCAATAGCTCAGGTAATCTGACGGTTGGCGCCAATTAAAAGTAAAGGTTACTCGTATCGGAATTTTCATTGCCTTTTTGGGTGCTCCCAAAGTTTACCCTGAATATCCAATCCTACGTCATCAATAGCTACCAATTGTGTAAAACATTTTTCGAAGGAGATATACAGGTTGACATTTTATACCGAATTAGAACGATTTTAAAAATTATAGAATTGATTGGTGACAACACCATCTAAAGTTTGAAACTTAGCTCTGTAGAAAAAGTCATTTGGTGATCCATTGTATGATGGCGGATGGAAAAATTCCGATTTATTCAATCCCACGACATTCGAGGTTCGACACGCTTCAATTTATATAACCAACGGGACCATAAAAAGTCATTTGCAGAAGTGCAAGGAGAAACCCCCATATTGAGAATACCAACTGGCTGATTTCTTGTGAAAATGACCACAATGTGCGAAGAAACCTAGTTATGGGTCTCATTTAGAAAAATGGGACTCCTTGTTTTTTTCGTCAAACGCTTGACAGCCATGGCATGTTGTCACGACATCTACCAGAAGGGATAATGGAAACGCAATGAAACTTTGTCATTTGTTAGATCACATGGTCTAGATGAGCAGAAACCAAAATGTTGGTAAATATATTCTAGGGGATTCCCCTGAGACTAGAAAAAAATCCAAAACGGTATTTTTCTAAAATGTTAGACTCTTTTAAGCATAGCGCTAAAACAGCTTCTACAATTTTGATCAGAATTGGTGAAATGTTAGTGCGGTATCCGCCACTGTACCGATGAGAAAAAGAAATAAAATAGGATAGGATAGGATAGGATATTCATGTTTATCCCCGTGAATGGGAAAACCTAGGGGGTTATCACACAGGCAATCGTCAGATCACCTCGCGCCCATCGTCGGGTTGCCGGAGATGATTATTCTTTTATTAACTACACATGGAAAAGAAGTTTCGTTTGATAACTATGTGACCCATGCGTTTATGCTTGCAGAAACAAAACTATGGCTGTCCGGTTAACAGTTCCTGAAATGTTGGATAACATGGACCTAACGTGTACATATCTGACAATAACATATTGGTGAACATGGATAACAAGATCGGATTGTTACCTTAGGGGGCCATGCGTTTATGCTTGAAGAAACACACTACAAACTCGTGGTTCGAAACCATAGACTTTCTTACGTAGAGGGGTTACATCTCTTTTGATTATTAATTATGCTACGTTGCATTAAAAACGGTAAAGATAGCTGGTGACTTATATAAAAAGTTATTTAAGCATAAACATTTTTTTTTTAAATAAATGAGAAGTTTCGAAAGTATATATACTTATTGCATTTCAAACATAAATGCGAGAAAACTTATTATTCTATTTATTTGCTGTTGCTAAGACTATCTTACAACTCGCGATTGGACTTTAGCCCATTATTCTCCATATATCTCCAATACAAACTGGCCTCTCATAAAGGACTGTCACTTAAAATCCTACCACAGGAAGTCTTAGATTTTTCATACCTTGAAACTAAAGCTTGTATCTTTAAGCTAATATCCCCCCATTTTAAAAATTTTGAGCTGGTACCTCTCCGAACATTGGGGAATTCTTCTCAACAAATCAGTTGCACAATTAACAACTTTATTACACGGAGAGAGATGCACAATTAACAACTTTATTACACGGAGCTCGTTTCACTATCTGGCCGCCCATACAGATATTTTAATTGGTTATACTCCATCCATAAGATATCGGAGATGTACGTCGTGTGGCCAAATGGTTAACGCGACCGATACATATACCGACTCTTATACAAAAAAGCGGACCTGGTGACGAGCCCATCATGGGTTCGAAACTTGGCTCGGTAAAAAAAATGTCGGAGTTTGACTGTCTTGATGTTCTAAAATCACTTATTCCTTTTATGGCCATTCTTTTATGGCTCGCTATTTATTTATTTTTTCTTATTTATTTTTTATTTATTTTAACATTTTATTTGTTTTGTTATTTTTTTTGTTATTTATGGTGCACTACTGTAGTGCTCCGGCCCGTTAGTCTAACGGTTAAGTGCGTCGCCTTTCAATCGAAAGGTTGAAGGTGCGAAACTGATCGCTAGCTAGTCGGTTGTGTCCTTGGGCAAGGCACTTTACGGACATTGCCTGAACCCAGCGGATTAATAGGTTCGAAGGAACATGTCTATCATATACAACATACTGCAATAGCTCCGGTAACCCGACGATGGGCGCGAGGTGATCTGACGATTGCCCGTGTGTTAACTCCCTTGGTTTTCCCATCCACAGGGATAAAGATGAATATCCTAAGTCCTCCTGCTCCTTTTTCACACTCCTAAATAAGTATTAATTCAAATGCATTGGTGTTATGCAAGTTGTGTGTTATAATAAGAATATTTAATGGAAAAATGCCGGTAAGTGTGCCTAAAAACTAATGGTGTCATCTGACATTAGTGAAATTTCATTTTAGGGTTTTTTTCTTTTTCCACTCTGGCCCACGCTTTCGAGTCACACCTTTACCTCACACTCTTCTTCAGGGCTCTATATCGTTTGGTCTTAATTAAATTTTGTTTGCTCAATATTGTTCTTTCGCCTAGGTTTGGCTGCCGCGTCCGCTATATTTATTAAATTATATCTTCTTTTTTAATGACATGTTTTAACGACTATTCGTTATGCCGTCTTTTCCTGTTCTGTGTCGTGATTTTATTTCTTCGCCATTTTTAAATATTGGGGCAAAAAATGAAAAACTTAAGCTAAACTTTTTCCAGCATCTTTCACCGTGATTTTTCATGTGTGTGAGAGATTGAGGGAAGAAGGCGAAACGAGAGAGGCGTAGTAAGGTTAAGCAAGTGCACAATAGTGTGTAGTAAAGCGAGATTGGACGCTTCGTCGATTTTGAGGGACAACAGGTGATTCTCGCTTCAGTGTAGTTGAGTGTCGGACGTGTTTCCTACAAGAGATGTTATTTTTCTGATTATCCTTCCTCAGTAAAGGAGCTAGCCAATCACTACCAAGATCGAAATTTATTTTCATAAAAAAGTTTGTTGCAAGTCAGATTTCAAAAACGTTTGTAAATTTTCGCGACAGCTTATGTATTCAGTGAAGTGCCTGCTCGCCCTACCAACCAATGCCTTCTGTTAGGTATCGATACCGAAGAAGAAATAATAAATATTAGCTTTATTACAGTGCTGTTTGTCTAGTTTGTCTGTATTTAGACTTATAGTAAACAAGTCAGTGGGTCGACGAATATTATCCTTTAATAATAAATATTATAATAAGTTTGTAATCAACAGTTAAAACTTTGTGGAAACTTTAATAATAAATATTATAATATTATGTTTTCGATATTAGAATTTGAATAAATGTTGACGTTTAAAACGGGCGCTAGGATTTGCCCCTGGGGTCATAATGCGTTTTCAATCGATTGTTCGCTCGCTGCAAGTTCCCATTGTTACGTCATTCGTTTCCATTCAATCATTGTAAACAGCGTCCGTGACAAAACAAAATAATTATTTGCGCCTTCTTCCCATTGTTACGTAACTTTTTCGATTATTTGAAATCCGTAATGATTATGGAGTTGTACATATTTCGGATTTAAGTAGTTTTAAGAATATTTGAACTTTTCTCTTACTCCGCGATATTTTGTTTCCCTTATTGACGGTAATAAAAAAACGAGAAAAAAGGGGTCATGGTACACTAAAATATCGAAATAAAAGATCATTTTAAATTAATAAAAATGTTAATTTATCTTAACTGTACCATCCCTGTTAAGAAATAGGTCATATCTGATAAATATATTGGATTAAAATTTAGATTTGTAGCTTCTTAAATCGAGCTCGTCAGGATATAATTTGCAATTGCTCGTTGTCATATTTAGTTACTTTAACCCAGGTACCAAGTTCGTAACCTTTTCTGGACAGTAATAGCTCGAAATTATGAAGCACTTAAGTGCGCCACCCGCTATTCAAGTCTGCCTGGGCACCGGAACATAAAGAGACACACCATTTCCTCCCAACCTTCAGCAATTTGGGTCAAAATTCCTTTGGCTGAAAGGATCTCACAAGAAATACTTAAAGTATCATTTAGAATCGGAATAGCTGTTTGTATTCTTATTCTCAACAAGTTGGTAGAGATAACAGCCACGTCAGTGATTTTTGCGCCACATTATTACCAGCAGTTTTCAAAAGCTCTGGATTAGTGAATGTAAAATGTTGAGAACACATTCCATTTCTCACATATCAATAATACGTTTGTGTGGAAACTTTTGAACAGTAAGTGTTTAATGCACAAGAAATGAAGGATTTGTTATAAGTTTAAGGGTCGAACATTCGGCTATAAATTCACGACCATTTAATATATTTCTGCACTACTGAGTCTGCACTGGGGAGAAAGTATACAGCCAGCCAGCTTGCTATTCTAAGAAATGGATCCTTCTGCGTGGACAAACACGCAAACTTTACGTCGCCTTAAAATAACAGTTGTGCCTTCGATCATTTTCCTTGGATTACTGTGCTTGCAAACTTTTCAATACAAGATTTGTTAAATTTTGATATAAAGGCAATTTATTAAAGAGTGGCCCAGGATGTTGGTGAGCTTATTACACATGATTCAGCATTTCATTTTTTTATTTTTGTTTAATATTTTGATTTGCTTGTTTGGTGTCATAGGAATATAAGTGCACCGTGGTAGCAGGTTACATGAAGTGGTTAGCGTGGTTTTGTGTCAATAATATTTAGCTTTTTAGTCATAAATTTTACATGGACCGACAAAAAGTTTTAATTATTGAGTTGGGTTGTACATTTCTAACAACTCTATTTTAAATCTTCGAGGCCAGCCGCACGGAAACTCTAATTTCGGTGATTTATCGCCGGACCCTGCGGTTTTATTGCCGCCCAATCACCATGTAGAGAACCCGGGCAATTGCAATTAGATTGCCTGGGTGGTTCAAAACTTAATTGTGATTATAGCGAGACGGTGTCAGTGTTGCGATTTTAAAAATCTGGTAACTTGCTCATCATGGTTTAAATGGAAATAAATGTGTAACAGGGAGCAGGGTATCAACAATCACTTGAAACCGTATTTACTTTATATTGATTGGTATCTTCTATAACTTAATATTTTAATTACTTTACTTATAGTAAATACCTATATCTATCGTTCATATGATATTATTATATCAGTAAATTATTATTAAAATTTAAAAAGTGTTTGTTGTGGTGAGTAGTATCTTTAAGTTCACTATATAGGTCACGTGTGTTTGGGTTCGAGATGGTCAAGTGGTTTCTCGACCTGATTTTGACCTTGTCGTACATACAGTATGGTAGGAAGGTGCTATTGGAGTGTTTTATTTTTTTCCTGGCACTGTCGTTAGGCAGTACTGATCTCGCGGTTTGGAAAACAATGATCAATAAAAACTCCATCTATAATGTTATTAGAAGGAGCTGGAATTGTTAAGTTCAATGATATATGGAGTGGCATCGACCTAAAGCGATATTTTGTTTTGACTTAATGCGTAATTTAGATGTTCTATTAATTAATTGATGCTAAAAACGTAATTTGCCTAATCACCGCTGCTGTTGGTTGGGCAACACACAAGGAAAGCGTTTGGACAAAACAGTCGGTGTTAGTTGAAACCTGTTGAGTCGAAAATTACCCTCGCCCTATTAGAGAGTGCCTTCGGGCGAAGTAGAGCATAACGGCGAGAAACCTGAAATAAAAACGCCGCGAAATTTCTGCTCAACAGTCGTGTCAATTGTGGTTGTCCGTGTTTATGTAAATCTTAACGTGATTATCTGCAGACGCCACAGTTGCGCAATGTGACGTAATACAATGCTTTGAAGTTGGATTGTTTCCTGCAACTCTGTTTGTTGTTCACAGTTTACCGAAGATATAGGACGATGCGTTGCGCCTGGTAGGACGTGCTACTTTGCTGAGGAAGAATGTGTTCTGGCCACGATGCCTCGGACACCACGTGTTATACTCTGTATGATGAAATAAACATTTATGACGTCGTAATGACATATGGTGACGCCAAAGACGGAATACATACGGATGTAAGGAAGGTTGCCGGGAAAAGGTCAAGATTTAAAGCATCGTTGTTGGTCTGGAGGTTGTTCTTACTTGTTCAAGCTACTCAGCTGTTCAGTTTAGTCTCTGGGGATTACTACGAAGGTGAGTTCATTTTGACATTCACTTCTGAAACTATATACATCAATTACATATCATACCGATTTAATAAAGATAAGAAGAACCATGGGCATCCTTCAGCACCATTATAGGTTTTTGTAGTAATCATCCAAGCTGTTATAAGTTACTTCTGCAAATCATGCCAATTAAACAAATAAGGTAGAAATTATTGAGATTTGATGACTGTTGACTACAGTTCCTCTTGGTTAACATTGATAAGCGATGTAACACAACAATTCGTAAATCCCGGGCAATGAGAATGTCGTCATGGATTGTAGGTACAAATTCCATTGTGATAATCCACCTAATTAAAAAGTAGCCAATACATGGATATTAGATATTGTTTATGGTGGAGATGAGATAACATGCTTCACTAAAAGACTAACTTATTTAGCTCGGGGAAAGGAATTTCACTGCAAATATTTTCTTATCTGATTTGTGGACAAAATATGTTCAACACATCGGGGAGTTTAGTGGAACTAAACTAATTAAACTCAACAGCACAACCGTATACGGTACATATATCGAATGGTATCAAACGAAATAATAGTCTCTTAGTCTCTATAATCCACTATAGTATATTTAAATTAATAGTGTTATCAAGTTATTGTGTATAATGTATGGAACTGGCAATTCCAAAGCTTATGTCGTTGGGGGTTCATTTCTTTAATCAACAGAATAATAACGAATGGTTACTTTATACAAATGATCCTCGCTGAAGACAATGTGTGGGTATGTTATGAGTTGTTCCGGTTTGAGGCTTCGAAATATTGCCACGTATTTTTTAATCCACGCGATTTTCCGCCCAAATTGACCGAATGAATAGGCGGTTGCGATTTTCATGGCTTTTGTTGATGAGACAGATGAGGCCACGAGAAAGGAAACTTTACTCTCGAAGATCGATTATTGATAAACAATTGTAACAAATCCTATCCCTTGGGGATGAGGTTGTGCAGTGATTGTGACCTAATAACCAAACGACAAAACAGGTTTTTAACCCCATGAGTAATCGGTAACACGAATATCGTGATTTTGCGACATCTTTATCCTTTTACAGTCTGTGGCGACATGATGGGAAACCACATAAATAAATGTTGCTTGGTTCGAATAATTCGATTTTCTAATCCCATGAGGCGAGAATTGTGCGAAACACAACGGAGCTTAAATATTACGTTTCCAACCGTTGTGACTCTTTTACCTCCAAGCATGTTATGTAACGACCACGCCTGTAATTTGACCAATTGACACTAGTTTATTTAAATGCGGAATAGATAGTCGTTAAAAACATTTTGCTGCAATATTTGACTAATAAATTGAAATTGTAATTAAATCATAAAACAATTTTTACGTTTTATAACAATTTATTTTCCTTAATTTCTCAAAAACTATATTTTATTCACTTACTTTAAATCGAATCAAGGTTATTCAAATTAAAGTTTCGATAACGATTAACCGCGTGGGTGTCCCAGTGTGAACGCGATACTTTAATAACAAAAAAGTTTCTTCGTTCTGTTTGCGATCTCCCGAATAACGCAGTGAGAATAGAACTGGGTATTTGGGCAAAACTTCTCTGAAATAACACTTGACTCAAACGAGTTGCTGCATCTGTAAAGCGTTGTTCAGTATCAGTATCAATGCTATTTTGAAAATAAACATCAGTACCAATGGAACAGTAGGCACCTGGTCGGGTAATGTTTTAAGCTAAGCGTTTATAGAGGTCAATTAATGTGGTGGCCAACTCTATCATATGGAAATATCAATATTTTTTAAGTGATTCCGAATGTTTTTAGAAGTGATTCCGAATGTTTTATGTTTGGACATAAATTAGTGTGACAGCAATTTTATAGTTGATATCGCAGCGTATTTGCTCCACAACACCCTGAACGTCTGGACAGCGTTGTCGTTTAATTTTTGACTTGTGATCAGTAGAGGGACCTCTAACGAACAAAACCTGCTGGTGGTTCAGATTGTTTTAATTATTCATGTGTCGCGCGGCCAACACACACCCTCGCACTGATCGATTGGTCTGCTTTAAAATCGGTTAAATGCCATTTGAAAAACAATTTTTAAAATTAATGTCTGTTTGGTTTCAAAGATGTTTAAGTAATGAGTTAAAATGTTATGTTCATAGTTTCATGTTAAATTCACCGCTGCCACATGTAACCTGGTTTGTCACTTAATGCCCGCCCGATAGAATACCCTTTATATGGTGTATCCATTGATGTTGTCCATGTCGTTTTTGTACATGTAGGGTTGCTTGATTGGTTGATAACTAACCTGCTTATATGATACTACGAAGTTAGTGCAGTCCTAGTTGAAGTCTGTATATAATGGTGATGTTTGCGTAGAAACACCATGCTGTACAAAGTGCAACCGTTGAATAATACGTTCTACTGAGTTGGGCAGTGATCGAAAGGACAGTCCATCATAATTGATTTAAGAATTTCCTTCTTGAAAATCGACAAGGCGGAATAGACGGTTGGCGATGATGTAGCCCTCGTGCGTGGGAATTAGTGCACCCATGGATGGAACAAAATCATTGTCTCGTTGTCACCATGGAAAGTGCATTGAACTACATTCAAGAAAATTTGGTATTTCGGTGGCCATTTTTATAAAACGGGGTAGATCATACCGAAGTTTAATTTCATGCCAAATTGTTCTACCGCTGCCAATAATACTTAGATCTGGGTTTAAAAAACAAGCCTAAAATAGCTTCTTCTTTGTAACAATTTTTAATTAAGCTACCAGGATTCGACATGAGTTGATTCTGGTTTGCTGGACGAAATGGCCTTATTATTCTACTTCTTATGCAGATTATTCATCCAATACCACTGAAATTTAAATATGCATATTTCCACAAACACATCTATAAGGTCTTTAAGAAATTACTTTAACCAAGAAAACTTTTCCAGACCAAACCGGATATTCTGCGCCCCTAACAACTATTTTCCAAACTCAGGGGATAGTCTCACTTTGCATACTTCCATCTTTGCAGGTTCAAACGTGATCTTATCATGTGAAAGTCCAGGTCCTTAGTAGATTGTGTGACTACATAAGGCTTTATTTCGTTGATACTAATACACAATTCTTGGACTGGGTGACCAATGTTCGGGTTGGGGGGCTTGGGTTAAGTAAGGGTTATGGTCAAGGTTAAAAATTAATTACAAATAACTTAATTTAAGGTCTCCATTCCCGTGATAATACAGCATACGCCAGTGATGTAGATCTTTAAAATACTGACACTGCTACAAATGAACATTAGTTTTACAATTCTAAAAGCCAACCCATAAAGAGAACATTTCAGGTTTTCGTGAATATAATTAGTTTTACATTCTGAAGCGAACCTATTAAATTTCTAAAATACTTCATTGGCACATTTTCGATATTTTAAATAATCAATTGCAGTGAAAATAAACCATTATCCACGAAATAAATTGTGTTGTAGACAATGTGACTTGTATAATGTTCTTATGACGAGAGTTATCAAAAGCACCTGTGATGAATTAAGCCATTTCGACCATTTGTCCCCAAGAAAAATAGTTTTGTATGGCTCTGTCGTTTGTTGCACTAACTTACCACGCAAGTAACACATACTGTTTTACACACTTCCAACATAAAAGTTGTAATGCAAAAAAGTATCTCCTTTAGTGCTAACTTGCACTAAATTTAGTGTTCCGGTTATTTAACTTATATCAAGTTTGATTGGAATTGGGCAATTTATACAATAATATATATATATGGATTTATTATATATATATATATGGATATGGATATGGATTTATTATTACGAGATTATACTGCAGCTCTAAAGGCCCACCCTAAATCATACGTGGGTCCAACAGAAAGAAATTGAAGTGAATTTAATGATCCATTTTGAGTGTTATGCGGTTTGCTTTTTTTCACAAGACAAACTCCCTAACTTGTTGTGTTGAAATCATTGCGGTTTAATATTATCAACTTGAGTTCGTGGTGGTTCTATTAAGTGCAAAATAACAATTTTTGGAAATCCTTTGTACCAAGTTACTTTTCAAATATTATTAAATTATAAATTAAACTATTGTGATTATTTCTCTTTTATTGTAGGTTAATAAATTTTACAACAGTTGCAGGATCACTTAAGAGTTGATCTTTACAATATTGTGCATGTAAGCTTTACATTGCGTATGGCGTCGCATTATCACATACACAGAATACACATTCAAATCGCTGACGATATAATTTGTGTAGCAATTATACACCCTGATTGGAAAATTTGATAAGATTTTCCTTCTTTTTTCTTCTTTTGGCAACCCAACTTTACATGCTGGAATATAGTGTTGCCTTTTAAACAAATCCAACTTAAAACTAGAAACCCAATGGGCTATATCTTTTCGATTAATGTAATAATTGCAATCGATTAAAATACTGCACTTCAAGATTCACTCTACTCTCTGATTGCTGGGGCTGCAACGCTTATGCGACACCGTGTTTGTGTTGCACAGATCATCTTTGTATAACGCCAATCTTGATAGATGTGCTTTTGTAGCCACATACCAAACCACCTACACACTGCAATAATCGCAAGACAGATCGAATGTTAAGGTGCAATATTTTAGTTAGAATCTTTTGTGTAAATTAATCTGCGAACTCCCCGAAGCGTGGGTCTGCCTCATCGGGGATTTCAGGCGTGGCTCATGTTCGTAGCGCAAACCACAGGAATTTGGCAGCTGAAGTTGATTGCCTGATGTGTCCTTTGCTTTGTGGTTTCGGGGTTTGTGTGGTAAACTGGGTTCAGGCTGTTTTATATTATACAGGTTGACTCCCGGCAGATACTATGGCTATAAGTGCCTATATGTGATCATAATAACCAAAATAAAATCAAAACTTTAATTTTGAACCAGAGTTGTATTAGTGAAAAACAATCCGAAAATTTGTCATAAGGTCTCTTTATAACCTGATACTTTGATTTGCAGGTTACGTTTCACACATAATGAGAAACCATACGACGAGTGCATGTGAAACCAGCGTACCAGGTTACCTCTTTATACGCTGTCCCCAAATGACCACCATCGCTATTCAGGTAAGCAATGTAATAACTAAAACAAGTTAAGCGTGGTTGTTGCTGTGTGTGACGTAGAACTAAGGTTTGTTATTGTCCATGGAGCGAAATGTTATTGACACTCTTTCAACTACTGTGCGTCAGCGTAATAACTAGTAAGCGAAACTCTGATTGCAGATCTCAGTAAGCAACACACCAACACCGTGCATTATTTAGTAAATATTAAGGAACACCTCGCAAAAATGATTTGTTTATAATTAATTACACATTTCTCGTATACCCATGTCCGTTTGCCGTTGAGATATATATCCCACAGTAATAACAAGATTGAGAGGATAAAAATATTGGTTAAATATAAATTATTTAACACCATAAATAATTTGTTTATTCAATACAACTTATTGTTTTAATATAACTTTCGTTCAAATCTTGAAACAATACGAGTGATCTATGGATTTTAAGCAATTACACTTTCATGTGTTAACTTGTCGAGTGGGCTACTGAAATTTAATGGACCAGCAGAAAACGATCATTTATATGCAGCTGATTTCGCTCAGTTACCCCGTCCAAATAGCCTGTATAACCGTGGGAATAATCGAACGTTTTGAGTGCTTGTCCAATAGAGTTTATTAAAGCAAATAGTAACAACGGACGTGAGTACTCGGAGAAGTAATGTCCTTAACCATCCATTATCCGGCGATATAAAAACATTGTGTAGTAACTAAACTTTTATTTATTAAACTTTCCAAAAGTATCTTGACTATTATAGTCATCCTTTGTTGATTCCACGTAATACATTTCTCCAGTTCCAACAAAATCAATTTTACATCAGGCGAGAAAGCCTGGGATAATATATGTTCAATTATTTTCGGTCCGATTACTTTTGTTATTTAAAGAACTAAATCCTGACTGCTGGTAAATATGGTTAATTACAACTAGTATGAACATATGAAATATATTGTATTTCGTCCAAAAGTCTGCTATAAATCTATTTTTCCTTAATTTTGACCGGTAAATATTCTCATAATAATCATAATAGGTTTACAGTTAAAAGTCGAGCACTAATAATATCATAAGCTTTCAGTGAAAGCCTTTCACCCCTTTTAAAATCCGCTTAAACGTTCTTCAATTTGACCCAATTAAATGAAATAGATCGGATGAGCGGCGTTTTAGATTTGGTTAGTTAATCAACCAATCGTCATCTAATTAAACTCCACCTGTTGAAACGTCAAATCGCCAGCTACTGTCGTGTCGCTGCTGAATGACGTGAAACTTGACCCAGAAAATTGCCTCTATTTGCTGCGATAACAATTCCTGCTCAGTTCATTCAATGGAAATAATTGACGATTTTCTGTCCAGAATATTTAGCGATACTTATTGGTTATTTCCCAGAGGACAACATGCTGCGCTTATTTAGTGATTAGTGATTCATTTAACTAAATCCTAATAAAAAATATTCGACAAAAATTCAATCCAGGGTGCTATGTACGGTCGCAAAGTACCAAGCTCGAAGATGTGTCCCGTGTATTCATCCATCCTCTCCCCTGTAGCTTTGCTGGGAATGGAAAACACGAATTGCGAAGCAGAAACTTCTTTGGCGGTGAGTTTCCTCCATTGGAAATGTGACGTTTTAAGAATGTGACGTAATTGGATAAAATGGAAATAGTAATGTTTGTGTACGTAAACGTCAATATTAAACCACAATGTTATCGGGAATTTTGGTTTAAATAAAATTGTTTTGAACATAATGAAAAAGGTAAAATTGTTTTGAGCAGTGAGATAGAAGCGACGGGTATTTGATCATTGACCGACGTTATATCGAATTGTTTTTATATAAAAATCGATTATTTTAATATGAAATTGCCCTTTAAAAGTTTCTCTGCTGCTCCGCCAAACCGCAAATCCATCAGTTGTTTTACTTACAATTAAGTTCTTTATGTTTTCATGTTGCGTTGCAAGTGTTATATTTAAAACAACTTGTTATTTTCTTACTTATTGCCCCCCCCCTAGACTGTCTGTGCCCGCATCCTATACTGGCGACACCATATAAATATACAAAGGTCAATTTCCATAATATGTTTTCATAGATCGATTCTACAAAACGAAAGTACTTGCGTTAAAACTTCCTAGTGAAAACTAGCTATGTATAACAATTAAATACTAAAACGTATTATTTAAAATAAACCATGTTTAAACTTTGGTTCCTGTAAACATTAATCGATGCAAAAAACTGTAGATTTCATTTGATTTCGGATTGCCCTCAAGTATAAGTGTTTTGTTTTGGTTAGTTTTGTTTCATGTTGTAAAGTTTTGTGTTATGCTATAAAACAAGGCAAAATGAACGTTTTTTTAAGTTAACGCAAAACAAACCCTCGTTCATACATCTGATTGTCAAGACCGATCGTCAATTGTGGCTTTAATTGACAACTATTTGATGACACCATTGTTTAAAATATTTACCTTTGTAAAGCTGTTCAGTTATGATATAAAAATACCCGGATTCTTTTAGTTTAACACCTTTTGATGGATCACGTTCTTGTCTATTTTTTATTTTACCTTAAAATAGGGAATGACCAAATTTTTGTTGTTTGTTCCGGCTGGGTGGTTATGGAAGCCGGGACATACGTCATAATTGATCGAACAGCGAGTGTTGAATTGGCGGTTTCGGCTTTCTTAACACTTGTGGCTAGTTGTAATCGGTGGTTGTATTATACGCATTCTTTACACTGTTTTTTTATATTTGAAAAGAATTTGACAGGTTAAGCCGAAAATTTATTCTCGTTTTTATTCCACGTTCATATGTACAAATGACAGCGAATTCAAATCGTTTTATGAACACAGTCCCATTTTGAATTTTTTACTCGCCGTTTTTCATAAAATGCCATAATGGGTTTCTAAATCCTGGTTTCTGTGTGCGTTCAAGCTTGACAAGACACCATCTGGTGACAGATTATACCACCACCATCATTTTTCCCGAGCAAACGCTTTCTATGCTGACCTCATGAACTTCATATCACACCGCAGTGAAGACCTAAGGTCCACTTTAAAGATTGGTTTTACAATTGTTTAAATAATGTTCGTTTGCACCTGAAACCAGAAGAAATGCCCTTTACGAAAGTCACATCCACTCATGCATTCCACCATTCGTTTTAATTCCAGAAAAAAAGAAGTTTTCTTGCCGTAAACAATTTTAAACATTTGTCATTCTTCTTCCAGTTATGTTTTGATTACTAAGCAATATCTTTACATTTGCGCGTTCTCTGGATACCGATGGGAGAGTTGTTTATTATGAACATTTCACTTGTACATATATGATGTATTTAGTTGACGACAGATATGAAAAACACGTTTAAACAAAGTCTGTTTTTCGTCTGTTTAATCGGGATGGGATCTTTCCAAAGTATGTTTGTATTGATTTATAATTTCGTCGTGTCGACGTTGCTCTTAGTCCAGCGGTTCAATTTCAACCCACCAAAAATCAAGCAAACACAAAGTTTTTTAATAATGTTTTACCACTGTAGAACCCCATCCGACAATCGTCGCCAAGTCAAAGATTGTCACGAACAGCGGCTTCCCTTATATCAAATGACGTAATAAATTTCAAAATGGGTTCAATTAAAATGTGTCGCTCTATCACCTTTCTTATACGGAAACAGGGCCCATGAATTGCATAGCGAACTTGGAAAACCAAATATTGCACCTGTCAAAACACAACAAATCATTATCAAATACCAGTTATTTTTAAAACAACGCACTAATTCCATTTCGTTCACAAATGGGTGTAAAATATGAAAAGTTACTTGGGATGCCATTTTTACCTTAAAACAACTTCGCCTCATTGCCTGATATCCATCAAACAAACGCAATTAGGCGCCACAGACTCCGAGGTATGATCAATAACAATCCAAAACCGCTGAAACGCGTTTCCATTTAACAAGTTCCTGTTTACAAAAAATCAGACCCCCTTCCCGAATTGAGCTCCACCTGTGACGTCATAATTTATCCCTCGCGGTTTCCGACGCTGGCGGCTATTTAATCATAATGCGTAGCTTAACTAAACCGTGTCCCAGGAATCTTTAACCAAAGTACCAAAGTAATGAAAAATTGTCACCCAGGTCAGCCTAAACACGAGAAACTTCTTTAATTGGCAGCATGTGGTGGAACGACCCATTGTCTATTTTTCTTGCATTTGTGCCGCTCCAATATATTATATTGTTTGACAAACCACCGTTAAGGGACAAGGTGGAACCCGTTTTTACTCGTACTACTCCTACATTATTGCATAAGGGACGAAATTACACAAGTCTGGTCGGTGTTACAAAGCTTTTGTGAATTTTGTGGATTTTTTGTGGAATCGCTAAAGCCGACACAAAACAACCTTGTTTATGGTGACCAATTGTCTTATTATGACCACATGTGAAACAATTACGGTTGAAAGTTCTTAGTTGTGAGGATTTAATGGTATTGTTTATCTTTTTTTTGTTGCCTTTTAAAAATTTAAATCCCTTTCTCAATAAGTATTGTCAAAACCCCCTGAATCACCTAAATCCGGAATTTCCTGTGCTAAAACGGAAATCGGTATTGAGTCACAATTACATTTCTGCGGTAAACAAATAATATCAATTGTTGAAACAACGCTACTGTAAAATTGTCATATAAAAAAGAATTGCTGAAGTTCGTAAAAAAATAGTTGAAGTGGTAACTGACGAGTAGCTTAAACTGCTCCCAAACAACCACCAATCGAATTAGCGGCCAATAATTAAGTTGACTCAACATTGGATTATTGCGCAATAAAGGCGATTAATTAGTTGCAAACTTTCTAGCCGGATTTAGCCTTTGTGATTAAGTTTAGATTTGTTTTGCTCAGATTACGCACGTTATCCGCAACACGTGGTCTGGTTGTGACGTCATAATCAGATTGGGAGATTTACTCATTGTTACACCGGTTCGCGAGAGAATACCCTCCCAAAACACCTCTGCATTTTTAATGATTTTAATATTTTTCAACGGATGCCAAACAAATAAAATTTATAAATATTATAAATCAACTTGTAATGATTATACGTCATTACAACACGAAACGGGGCATATTTGGTATCTCTATTAAAATGTTTTGCGCTTGGATTACATCGAGTTATTTTACCTTATGAACTGCGTTTAGATTGACAGCTGTGTATAATAGGTGCCAGTTAGACGTAAGGGTAATTTAAAACATACAATCAAATAACTCTAGTGGTATTTCCACTGACACCTGTGTAATTCACTGTAAAATTAAAGAAAAACAACAGACTGATATTTGGTCCTGATTTTGAAAGTCATTTTAGGCAAAACGAAGTTTCGTTTTTTTTTTTTGGATAGTTTTTTTTGTCAGCACCTACTATGTCGTTGTCACAAGTTGCTTAGTTTTCAGGTTTACGAAGGTGCTCATATCAGGTTTAGTTTTAACATTTATGGTACAACACCTCTAGTACAACCGTTGTGAGTGGCCATAGACTTTACGGGTCAGCAGTTACATCCTTTGCTGAGGCTTTAGGTAACCTAAGTCGTGTTTATCTGGGCGTAAGAATTTGCTGGACAACTTAACTCTTTTGTATTTAGTTTTCACATTTTTACCCGACCTCCACAAATATTGATTCAGTTTGAGTAACTTGTGACGTCATAAACTACATCCTAACGTCACAATGCTAGCTTTGTTACTAAACACGTACTAGGAATTTAAGAAAATTAACAACTCAATTCCACCCATTTAGGAGAAAGGCAACGTAAAACTGCCTTTTCAATAAATAATACGCATGTACCATATCTAACCCCATTACTGTAACTTAGCCGTGCAGTTAATATAAAGCTGCTTAAGTTACTTATTTTAGGATATCCACAACATTTTTTTAGAAATCTGATTCTATGAGATATTTCCTGTGTCGTCTTCTCGATGCGCTACTGCGATTCTATTCTAAACTACAGCAATTTATCAAACTGTCCAATGAAATTGTTTTATTAAAATTGATCGGTTTTTAAACTAGACGGATAAGTTATAGGCTTTATCTTACATAATTTTAAAACAAGGTAAACGTGGTTGCTCATTTATCCTTTGAAAACCGAACCGAAACATTAAATACGTGGTAAGGATGGCTTTTGTTACAAAACAAATATAAATTCCAGTTTGTGGGTTAACATGTCAACTTTGTCATTGAGGTTAGACTGGTGTCACTTAATTATGTTTATAAGAATGGCTAACCCAATTCGCCCTTGAGATATATCCAGCAGCTAGGATAAACTACCTGGCATATTATGACAACAACTTTAACATAAACTTTATCTTTTAATCTCATGCATTCTGAGCAGCTGTTTAAAATTCGCTCATATTGACAAGAACGTATTTGTAGAAAGCTGTGACGGTGTGTCAAGATAAGAGAGTATGTCAGCTCCTTGTTCATCCCAGGGAATTCGGGAACGATCCGTGTCCAGATACCTCAAAATACCTCACTGTTACGTACAAATGTCGATTAAGTAAGTGTTTTGGATATGTAAATAGGCTTATCTTTGTATGTTTGAGACGCAGCCATGGGTTTTTGCTACTAATAAATCGAATACTCGTTTATTTCGTTGTGGGCAACAGAAGATGTTATAGCACGGACAAATGCCATTACCTCATGACCACCTTTACAGCTAGTGTAGTCTACACGACAGAGACATTGCAATTTTTTTTACCCATGGAAGTATTGGGTTTATATGCACCGCCGCAAAAAATGCCTTGTTGCAAGACGCAGCCAACCAGCTAGCGGCTTGTTAAATCTAAGTCAACTAGCTAGCGGTTGGTTTCGAACTATCGACCATTCGCCACATAAGTCGACGCACTGCTACCCAGCCCTATGGGCGTTCGATAAGATAGAGCAATTATAAGATATTTTTAAATATTAATTGTTGTTATTTAACTGGAAAAATGTGGTGTTATGATATTTTCATTAATATATATTTTTGGAATAAAATTAAAATTATACAGCAATAGCATTTTACTATTACATTTTCTTAGTGTGTTTAAATTTTCTTGTATTCTATTATTTTGTGAGCTGCTATAAGCAATATGCACTTATGTTGTTCCATTTTAATTTTATATTGTCAACATCACCTTTTTTTGACAGAAACTGAGTCATTCCGCAAACGAGGTTCCTGTCAAGATGCGGCGATTCGCCTCCGGTGTCCACGTGGCGCTGCGTCGACACCTAACGTCGTCGCCGTTTACAACGTCACATTGACCAGAAATGCAGGGTGCAGCAATGTTACACTTAAAAGTAAGTTATGTTGGTGCGCATTGTGACGCAATTTGTTAAACTCGGTTGAAAAAATGGAATTTTTACCACGACAAGCGACACCGAATTACCAGTCGGAAAATGTTTTCTCTCCATCATTAAAATATGGGGAAAATGTGCGGATGAGTATCGTCCCAGTTCCGCTTGTCAAACCTGCTCGCCAATATTATAAAGCAGTATTTTAGTTCGGTGTAACAGTGTGTGTCGTTTTGTAGTTCATGCCGACAATACATTCCATTGGTCCAATACCTTCGGTATTTCTACATTTTGACATTACAAGCATGTGCATTACTGATAACGCCCTCAATAGTTCAGACGGGTTGTTCAAAGAAGGAACATTCAGACCCATTTTTAGTCGAAATAACTCAAATCCCTTTGACGTGCATTGTATATGAAGGCTACGCGACCAAATCCCTTGGCACAAACGGGTTTACATCAGCGTGAAATCTGGATTAGGTAAAACATGGCGCCAAGTAGGGCGTTGTCAGTGCTATAATAATTTGAACAGCTTTGTGCTGACTTTCGAAGTATTAACCTTTATTATCAACAAATTAACAAGATGTCAGAAGTTTGTGTAGAGTTGGTCTACCTCAAATTTGATAGATATATTATACTGAAGTTCCCAAGGACCAAACGTGTTAGGTTTTAATCCCTGTTTATTAATTAATATGATTTTTTCAGACTGTAGCTTCTCTGCTTCAGACGTCATGGGTTACGTCACTGACCGTTGTCATAGACAACGCCGTTGCACCATTCCCGTGCCACGTCACTTATGTGGAAATTATGTCCATGTTGAATATTCATGTGGTAAGTGCAAATATTCAAATTATTTTTGAGATTCTCTTGTACTTGTTTATCATCTAGTCTAGCAAATATTGCAAATAATTACTTTAAAATGAAACACCCAATAGCCACTATATGCAGCTCATAAGCAAGAACAGCTTGACATTCGTCTGTATTTATGGTCCCAATTAAAAAATTAGAATTCAAATTTTAAATAACTTAAAATCACATAAGACAAGTTGTAGCTTGATTTAAAAGTGTATTTAGGTAAAAGTTAAAATTTGCTTATCTTGCATAGGTTAACTTACATTCAAAATAACTAAGCAATTTTATTCGAGAACTTTGCATCATTAATATTTCGGCTTCATGCTGGTGTCGAAAATGATCATAATGTGTGGTTGATTATTTGAAGTTTGAGCTTTGGATGCTTTATGGGGTTTCCGTTTATCTGTGGATCAGAGGTCATTGTAATCAATGTGACGTAACACTTGGTTGTTTGTCTGCTCAATTTTTCAATTCAATCTTGATTGTAAAATTACATTGTGGGTATTCAACGTAAAATATACGCACTTACAAAAATGTAGGAAATCACAGCAGCCAGGATAATAAAAATTGGCAATTGTGTCTTTGTAATTCGATACTCTTTTAATCGAACTTAAGTGCGATGTTTCCCGCCAGTTTCCACACGTTACATACAAGGATATTGAGACATTACCTAACCGCGAAGAAACACAAAAACAAGTTGCCTTTAAATAATGTTTGCTTTTCCGCTCTTATCAAATTGCCCCAAGGTTTCCAATAATAAACGTGCTTTTCGAATGTATTATTGTATTTTCGATTACAAGTACAATTCGGCGACAAAGCTGTTTTAAATTGTCAAAGCTGGGCAGGTGTCTCAGCCACGTTATAAAGATTCCGAATGAATGGACTAAAGAAGAAACCATTATTCTTGAAAAGCCACAAAGCCAAACTGGAAGTTACATCGTCAATGGGCGTAACGCCTGAATCCGGAAACGAACTTATTCTTGCTCGATTCGTATTATAGTTTCTTCATTCCATAGTTGGTTTTGACTGGGAAGCTGTTTAAAAACTTTAGTTGTTGAGGAATAACTGCTGAATTTGTATAATATGTTGTTTGGTATTGAGCTTAGACATGATGTTTATCAAAAGTGTAGTATCATTTTCAGGCATTAGTTAGGGCTTGCAATTAAGAAAATAAGCCGGTGAAACCAATCAGCTTAAATATGTCTGTGTGTGCAGTGTATTCTGATTCAAGGCCCAAACACAGCGAGGCGTGAAATTTTTTGATAGTGAGATTTGAAAGACTATCATAAATAATAATTAAAAACCAAATTACACCAAGCCCAATTAAAATGAGAACCCCCTTTTAAAGCCTATCAATACTCGTCATGAACGTTGTGTTATTGATCGAGCTATAGTCTATAAACAACTAAATATTCAGTCAACCGATTAAGCGGTCTAAAAAACAAATGAAAGTCTTCGAATTGTATAACAAAGTTAGAATTTAAAACGAATCTGGAATATGTTGGCCAAATCTCATTGAACATAATAGAATCAATAGGTTTAATAGTACATTTAACTTCGGTTAAACAATAGAAAGTGGTAAAAGTGAAACCTGTCAGTGTATAAGTGCTTCTGGTAGACTGGCTTAAAAGTGTAAAGTTGTTGACAAGTTCAAGTGCGGCAACCCTTCTTCATCGTTGCGTTTCGTTACAAATCCTTAATAAGACCCGTTCAATAGCACGTTCTTATCTTAAGCGAGATTGAAAGAAGGCTTCGAAACGCTTCGATGGACCATGTGACGTAATCGGTCATGCAATCACGCTTAAATAAGTCAAGAAATATGGACATTTCGTTTAGCAGCACTTCTGCCAGGCCAGTTTTTCTGGTAGAACAATGTTTCCAGATGTGTATTTTTGCAAGGAAATTATTGATTTTATGAGAAGGTGAAAAGGGTTTATTACAAGCGTCTGCAAATGTTGAATTCTGGACTTTCCAAGAATAATAAACAAACGCAAGTGTTTATTATCAGCCTTTGAAGCGTATTGAGTATTAATTCAAGTGTTCAATATATTAAACAAGAGAAATTGTCCGAGATAAACACATGTCACAGTGGAAACTCCGTGTAAAGATGTACAGTGTGCAAACATTTGAATTCTTAGTTGTTCTATCAAATGTTAGATACTTTACATTAAATTGCTGGAAACTTCATGAACACTACCCTCACTACATGAATGCCAAATAGTAGTTGCCACTCAAAAAATTAAAAATTAGTTAATTTTCTTTAAATAAATAGAAATGTAATGTCAGCATGCTTTGTATTAATCATCCGCGCCTCAATCCCTGCGGTTGGTTCCCTTCTCAGTTTTCGGCAGTTCAGAGTGTGATAGTAATCAGACCTGTTAAGAAAGGCCGAAGTAAAGATACGCTTTTTACAAGGAGAATGTTCAGTGCACTACAGGAAAACTGCAAAAGAGTCGAAATTTTAAACAACATAAAATGAATTTAGAATAAATTGACCATACTGCGGTGTTGAGGATAAACTTAGTTTTAGCTTTTTATCTTATTTCTGACTTGGTATTTTTCGTAAACATGGTCATTTCATTGCATATTGTGTTAAGAGTAATTTTATGAAAATTTTTATGATTTGTTTTAAAAGAAACAAACTCATAAAGCAACAGGTGGCTGCCACGATGTTTATTTAGGTTCTTAAAAAATATAATCATCGCGTCTTCATATTCACGAAATATGGCACGTTTCCAGCCGGCCAGATGTCCAGACAGGATTAATAATCTAATTAAAGCATGAAATCATTGATCGAAATGAACCTACGCGTGGAAATCGCAGAGCTTGACGTAATCTAGCCATGACATAAGGTCATAACAACTTTTATGTTGGAAGTTGTAGGCAAAGGCAAGGATATCGGCGCACAGAAGCCACTTAAAAGAGGAATATTATTTTAACGCATCTGGCCCAAGGCAAGACATAAGGTCTGTTCGGTATTTTACTTAGTTGCAGAACGACCGTGTTAATGTTGGGCCTATTATTTCGCGCATATATGAAGAGGAATCTTTACAATGTATGAGGTCGTTCTCGCCTTTTTCATAGCAGGCGTTTATTATAACAATAGCTATAGTAGGGTAGGAAGGTAAAAGTTTGCTTAAAAGTCGGCTTGTTTGCTTTGAAAACAGCAGACTGTCGTTTGAAAGTGAGTAGCATAACCAGCACAGCCAGCCAGCTAGTTTTTTGAGTATTGTATTATTTATTCTATTAAGTTTAAACCTTTATTTTTTTTAATTACATTTAGGGATTTTTTGATAGTTGCCTTTCAATCATGTAAGAAAAGGGATTCGTACATAAGATGTGCTCATCATTGGTGTACATGATTTTCCTACTAAGTAAGTTAAAGTGTTTGCCTTCAACTTTATTGAGTTTCAATCTAATAGAAACTTCTTTGTACCTTTGCCACACAAACCTAAATGAATGACCTGACTTGAGTGCTTTCGTGTTCTTGTAAGCGAATTTGTAACTAACTACCCTTTAGTAAGTATAGACAGTTATATTGTACTTTTTCACGGATTTTAATTTGCGCAGGAAAGTAATATTAACTTACATTTTGCCTTTTATTGTAACGAAAAATTAATTAAAATAATTTTTACTGGTTATAATGGTTTATTTGGTAATAATACATACACCTTTCAACATTTTTAAATGTTAATGTGCTTTTTGTGTGTCGGCTTTAATCGCTATTTGTTTAATGTTATTAGCCTAGTTACACATCACAATAATATAAATGTTTAAACTATGACGTAACAAGCTAATATTGTGACGTAACACAGATAACAGACTCAATAGGAGACGAATATTTTATTATTTCCGACGACAGCTCTGCAATTGATGTTTATGTCTAGAAATTGTATCTCGGCGCCTAAATCATTCACCGTATCAGTTATTGGAAGTATTTCCGTAAACTTTTGGCCGCAGTAAAATTAAACTGACTACAGTGATTAATTAATTTTATCCTGTTTTTTCTGCGTTGACGTCTTCTTTCAAACACTTAAATATTTTAAAACGTTAAGTAATGTTTATTATGAAATACAACATTAAGTCAAAAGTTGTTAGTAATAATTAAATGTGACTAAATATGGTTGATAAATGAATAAAGCCGTTCAAATAAACATCAATGTCAATAAATAAATTTAAATTTTTGTAGTTTTCTTTACTTTGCTTAGTAACGTTGCCTTTCTGTCGCTTGTGTATTTGATGTGACCGTCATTGAACTTTTCCTCCATCATCGTAAATTTACAAAACCCTATTGTTGTTATACTTGTAATTGTGATAAGCTGTTTGGGATTAAAATCTAGGTCTATCACACGGACTCATCAGTGCTAATCGAAAACGCCTCTAATGTAAAATCGAAATAAAAGATTTGTTATGCGATGAGCTGTACACGTGACTCAATATTCCAGCGGTTATTTCTGTCATCAGTGATTACTTCACGATTTTTTCTCTTCGTGACAGGTATTTCCGGTTCGTCTGTAATTGTTCCAACTGCATGATCTTTTAATAGTAAACGTCATTCTCGTGTAATCTGATATATGCGGACATCTTTAATTAGCGAGTTTGTGATGAGTATTGACTCACAAAATTGTTATCAGAACATATATCTATAAAACGTATAGCCTCAAGCTTTTACAACTTGAATATCTTTGGCATTGGCATCGGTTACGGCTGTACACTTTGTAATATAATGATATTATCTTGAAACGTATTAGCCCGCTAATTTAACAAGCTACGGGGTATTTGTACTTGTCCATTAGAAACTGACATTTGGCTAATTACCAATTACAGAACGGTTTATGTTAGTATTGTGTATACACACTGTACAGCATTTCACTACAGTAAGAAATGTTCAGTGGAATAGCACATGATAAATAAGTATTATTATTACTTTCAACATATCTGGTTTAAATACAGATAAGTCAGCCTTACATAGAACCCTCCTTACTGGTGATTTCTGAGTAAACGTTTTATTTAGATCCGTTCACATCAATGCAATGTATTTTCGAGGAAGTCCTTGTGCTGATTCCCACACTCCCAACGTGGGAATATACACAGCAAACTTAATTCGCTTTTCCATTCGTATGTTAGTTCCGAAGCTAGTGTTGTAAACTTACCCGATTTAAATTTGTATTTGTAAAGTATACATGACACATTGATTTTGGAATGACTTTTAGTCGTCTATGAATATGCAGTATGCAATAGACAGATCAACAATGCACACAATTCTCAAAAATTCTTAATTCTCCTAAATCTACCATTTTTTATGGAAATGATAATATTTACCGCAAAACAGATTTTGTAGAGCTTAGCTACCACGATATAGTTGCCTATATATAAAAAAGACTATTACCGATTAATATTAGACTTTGATATAAAATCAATCCCAAACTGTAAAAAACCACCCACCATTGGTGGATTTTTCTGCTTTTTTTTATGGGAAATTACTGGTAACCTGTAGGTTGTTTAATTCACTAATACCTGCGTTATTTCCTCTAAAACACCATATGTTGGCATCATATGCGAATGGCCCTTTAGAAACACTCGGATGCACACGTTTATGGTTTGAGACGTTTATGGTTTGAGACGAGTAAGGATGAATTAGTGGGTTAACCTGTTGAGAACAATTTCCGTTTGTAAAGACACGCCGACCAACCAACATAACTATTGTTAATCAAATCCAAACCGAGAAAGGAGAAACCCAATTTTATATTTTCTTTCCAACAGTTCCCGAGGTCGTTCTCACTCGTCATTTGCCATCTCCCAACCTTTCTATGGTGCATTCCACTAGTGATGTCATCAACGAACTGTCAAACGTGACGTCATCCACCACTATTTTACTTCCTACCACGACTAGAGAAGCGGTTATAATTCCAAAATGTAAGGAAGTTAGTTTTATTATTTTTATTTTTTTATTTTATTTTTTTCTGTGTTGCAGTGGCAGCTGTTCCACAACTCTCCACCGGAACTACGTCATCAAGAACTACCATAGTCGATTCCGCGATTACCTCACAAACTTCGTTAGTGGTTACGTCATCAACAGATTTAGCATCACACGACGTAACGACCGGTATGTTTCGATCGTATTTTCGTTCACTATATTTCGTAAATCTAAACATTGATGTCCATTTAAAAGTGGCGCATTACCATTTGAAACCAAGCCAGTACGTAAAGTATAATTGTAGCTACAATCTCAGAATTTTATTCCGTCCACGCAAGTGCAAATCATTCATATAACCTTTAGTGTACTCGATTGTGATTTCGATTTTAAAAACGATGGACCAAAAAGCAGTTAAAATACTTTCACTCATGAGTAACTTATGATTACGATATGTAACTTAGCGTGATCTGTTTAATTCATGACTTAATGTACTTTACATGTAGTTCTTGTTTATACAGCAGGATTGTCATTGTGTACTTGTGTCCACCGCTTTGATTGACGCTTCAGAAATGCTTGTTTGATCTTCTAGTTTGCATTCATTGTGTCTTGTTTGTTCATTCCGGAAAGCCAAGACTGAGGTATCCATGCTGGTCGGTGTGTAAACCTTCAACCACTAACTGGTCGCGCACGTTTGTATCTTTAATTGAAATCGATGTCACGTATTTCTCGTCCAGATCCAACTCTCGTTGTGGTGACTTTAAAGGGGTTGGTTCGAAACCCGGGGAATTTTTTTTCTTGTTGACTTTTTGGTAAGGGCTTTTTGGCTTTTGTGGCAAAGGGGGTGTGCCCAAGCTTGTCCAACTTTTTACGTCCTTGCGATTTAACGGGTCAACGTCCCCGTTAGCGTGTATTGTCATATCCAAGTAACCTTCTTTGGGCGGAAGTGAGGTCACGCTTAGACAATTTTGGTTTCCCACAAATGGAAATTTTTCTTCTGTGATTTGGGGTGTTACTGGGGATTGGACGTCACTCTTGGGCTGCATGATGACTGGGGTGGCTGAGTGAGGTAGCGGGGGCAGCTCTTCAGGTTTGGTGGTTATCAAAGAAGCTTGGCTTCTGGATTTGTACTTTTGGCGGTTCCGTGTTCTTCGTGCTGTTTTACGCGACGCCGCGTTAGCACTTCCTTCACATGCTGGCGGTGTGATGTCGTTTTCTATCAAAATGGGGAGATAACGTAAAAAACAAATAATGATCAAATATGGGAACACGAAGTTATCACAAACAAACTTTCCTACCTGAGTCCAACTCATCAAATGTGCTGTCCGACCACATCGATACATCGTCGTCGTCGATACTTACCGAGGCAGTTGCGGAAGGGAGGTACACCCGTGGTTTTGAACCCACACCCCTCGGTTCTTGTGGTACTGAATCGTAACTGTGCAACACCTTTTCTTTTGGGGACGATTTTAGTTTCAGCAACATCTTTTGAAAGCCGCTTTTTTCCGGTTTTCCCAGTGGAGGGCGTAAAAGAGTAACTGGTTGTTGGGAAGGAGTTCCATAGTCGACCGCTTGAACTGGGTGGAGAGATATCATATATACAGTGCGTTAAATGTTATTATCGAGAACAAATTATTTTGTTTATAAAGATGCAAATATTTAAGGAATTTTCGGGTAATTAATGAGTATTTTTCATGAGCGGTTCCAAAATATTTTCGTTTATAACATAGTTCAAGATCGTTGCAAGAGGCTTGTGGTTACTGGCCGAATGCGTATTCCTAAAGTGTGATATAAACAAACACCACGCGGCACCAAATACCCACCTGTGTCGGCTCCTGGTTGATCTTCTGTGAAGAATCGGTTGCTAGGCGATGCGTTTCGACTTTTCGGTGTTGGGACTCGGCTCCATCGATGTTTCCGCTCGATGTCGCTGTTGTTGTCCTAAATAAAGCGAATATTATATCTTTAAGAATTTAATGTCTTTATCCGAGATATGCACCAAACTGAATTTCTAAAAATTTGATGAAAATCCGACTGGAATGTAATGATGATGGAATGTGAAAGAAAACTAACAAAACGGGAAATTGCCTAAATTAAACTCGGAAAGGTTTAGAATCATAACTTTACCGTTATGGCTAATTTTGATTTGTACACGTTGCTTCCAACTTGCTGTCCATCCGGGTTAGTGACCGTGACCGAAATACGAAGTGGTTCCGCTCCATCTACTCCGGGTCGTAATATTCCTCTTGGAGATTTCTATGTTGAAATTCAAGTGAGTACAGACGACCGTTTTTAGGTTACATTTCGTTACCTTTTTCTTTTCGATATCTGTTAAGACGTATTCGTTGGACAATTTCTCTTTGGACAACTTAGGTGTAAGGTACGGTGTTCCCTGCAACGAGCCAGGCGTCGAGTTTTCATCCGGATACGAATTTCTTGAAAATATTCTTTCTCTCTTTGCGGCAATGCTCTCATACACATGCTCGGTTGCCCTCACCACACGTTGCATCACGTTAAGCCGATCAGTTTTGTTGCTTCTGGGGGTTGCAACCACTATCTCACCACTTGGTTCTCCCGTATTAAGTTCTTCCAACTCTATTGGGGTTGGGGGTGGGGGAAATGCCTCCTCTTTCACCGTTCGTCCTTTTCCACGTTTTCTTCTCCGGCACAAGCAAATCACCAGAAGAATGATTAGAAGTATGAGAAGTAAAATTAGGACGATTGCCCAAGCTGGAAAACCCGCTGACTGCTGCTGTATGGGGGGCGACGTGGGTTCCGCAGTTGTTGGGTCAGGATCAGGTACATTTCTTGGCTGATGTGATGCCCGACACTCAGTTTCAATCCAAATAGTTCGAAGACATGGTTGTTGGGCGACTTGAACCGGTTGGTCGCACCATTTTACCCTCCGACGTCGCTGGAACAAAAGAGTGTCGTTGCGTCACATACATTTACCAACAGGTACCATAGATTTGTCGAATTTCAAACTTACCTGTTTGTTGTTCGTTGTGTCAGTCCAGCTTTCCCATTCAAGCCAGGGAAGATAGGTTCCGAAACAATAGGAGACATCGCCACCCAAACTGCACGTTCTGTCAGCCACATATCCAGCACATGAGGTAAAGAACTCCTGGGGACTGTCATTTAGTGTTGTCAGCATTAATACTTTTTAACACCCGGTAAAATGCTTGGTGTTTTTAACCTTAAAACACTTTCTGTACATTTTGTATCTATCATACATATAATGTTTGGTTAGGATTTGTCCACATTCATGCTGTTATACCGACTAAAAGTAAATAGCTTGTAGATCTTCCCTTTATTCATATTTACTTACGGGGGGCATGTTTCTCCCCCGTCGCACTTTTCAAACAATATCGCCGATGTGAGGTCAGAAGGGTTCACGGAGCATGTCGCTTGACAACCGTTGCTAGGTGATCCTCCGGAATTAGACTCGGTTGTTGCGGGTGTCACTACGGGGGTTGGTACAGTTATTGGCTGGTTTGCTTTGTCCCGACACTCAGTTTCAATCCAAACTGTTCGAAGACATGGTTGTTGGGAGACTTGAATCGGTTGGTCGCACCATTTTACCCTCCGACGTCGCTGGAATAAAGAATAATTTTATTGTACTTTCTGCTCAGACCCTTCTCAAAAAAAGATCAAACCGTTCCCAAAAGAGTAATTTTTTTAAGATTTATATTCTGATATAAAGTTTAGGATATTTTTGTTATGGTCTGTGGTCTGCCAACTAATGCCCACGGTCCTATCGTATGAGTTCTGTGGTGTGGGGTATGGAGAAGTAAATCCCACATTACAAATGTGCGATTGGGGTCGAAACTCGTCCGTACATGGTGGGACAAAACACGAACTAACCTGTTTGTTGTTCGTTGTATCAGTCCAGCTTTCCCATTCAAGCCAGGGAAGATAGGTTCCGGAACAATAGGAGACATCGCCACCCAAACTGCACGTTCTGTCAGCCACGTATCCAGCACATGACGCAATGAACTCCTGAGGCCTGTCATTTAGTGGGGTCAGTATTGGTACTAAATATATCACCCGCTTAAATGCCTTCAGTTATAATTAACGGCACTGTCTCGTATGGAAAGGTCTAAAGAGGGTGGATTTGTCCACAGCCCTGTGGTTGAAGATATTTCAGAATGTGGATATGGGCAGCTGGGCTTTACCTAGACCTTTGAACAATATTCAGGTCGTCGACAAAATATTTTATTCATTTTAACTCACGGGGGGCATGTTTCTCCGCCATTGCATTTGCGCAACAATATCGTCGGTGTGAGTTCAGTTGGGTTCGCGGAGCACGTAGCTTGGCAACCCAACCCTACGGATCGCCCACTGCGGAAATAAAGCGAATTTAGTTTTAATGACATATTCGATCTATTTAAAGTAATACATGGATAGAAATATGCAAATACTTTTTAGTAAGTGTCCCAGGAAAGTTTGTTAGTTTGAATAAACGTGTTGTGGTAAAATTTAAACTTAACTTTAAAAATGTTTAAACTGGTATTTTGTTTGGAGGCGAATGAAATTGCGGATGTTTAAACATAGTAGTTTGACACAAAAGATATTACCGAAAGACATTTAATCGGTTCTTACCCGGTTCCAGCTGGACATGCGGCGCTGCAACTGACCGTCTTGGTTTGCGTCGTTTCTCTCAGACTTTCCTCACAGAACTTCGATGGTTGACCAGTTGAATCGCGGCAGCTGGAATAGAGTTTGTGGCTTTAGCTATTATGTGCGGACAGGTGGTCATGTGTCACCTGTATCCGCAATAATGACGTAAAAGCCCACTGCCCTAAGTTTATTTATTGTTTACCATGGTATGAAACATTTGCAAATAAAACACATCATAATATGGGAGCAGGAAACTACGATTTGTTCCATTTTATATTGACATGTACAGAAACGGAAACGACTGAGGGACAGAAGCCGGGTGAAGATAAGCTTGTTGGCCTAGTTATAAAACAAATCTACAAAGAAAGAGAAATTTGTAAATAAGTCGCCTATGATAAGAGTTACATTGATGGGATGTTTAGTTTTTTTAGAGATAACTTACTCTCTTTGCCTGTTCTTGACGCCACCACAAGTAGCGCTACACCCACCGACATCTCTCCAAGCACTCCACGTACCTGCTACACATCTAGCAGGAACACAGTATCTTTGGTGCGCAACCGTACATCTCGGCACGTTCGGGCAGGTGTACCTAATCTGGGGTGGTGAAAGGTTCCGTTATACTTGACCACAAATCTTCACCTTACACAGCGGTTGTCGCAATCTTTTTGGTTGTAAGTTGGATTTACGTCATCGTCGTTATAACTGAGACAAAAGCTGGTATCTGGTAAACTACCAACAATTTTAACACATTGGCGGACGACTGATATATTCTAGGTGCTTCTTAACCACAAGCATGATTATCAGGTGGAGCTACAATTAAATTCACCGTGTCTAAAGCTGGGTTGTTGCAGTCATTGGAAGTCTGCTGACACTGCTCCTGGGTTTGTACGACCAAATTCCTGCCAGTGCAGCTAGTTGGACAGTTGTTTAAAATTTCGGTGACAACTCCACTCGTGCACACTTTGCCCCCACATAATCTGCGCCGACATAGATATTAGCATATGGGGTTGGGGGTTGGGATGGTTACGTTGTGGGGTGGAAATCCCCAGTTTCAATGGGGTGTGCCTGAACGTTACATAACAGTAAATTTATTTTAGTATGTGCATTGTTGGTGTATTGTTTCTATGGTATATTTCTACCTTGTTCTTGACCCAGTACATATTCCACTTGCCGCATCACAATTCCAGTTTCCGTTGTTTGACCACTGGTCGTTGCAATGGACCATCTTATATATCGATGATAATAATATAATTCTTACTAAAAACATTATTTAGTTTTTTTTTAAACCAAATATCTGTAACATTGAAGTTTTTGGGTCAACATAACTTTCAAACGGTACAAACCTTTTTAAATTTTTACTGATATTTATTCCTGAATAATCCGGGCCCACTTATTGTGTCGACAACCCAACTTCCAGTCGCCAAATCTTTGAATAACAAATAGCAACCACATAATTTGGGAATTTTTAACCCAAATTACACAGCAACGACAAGATAAGAGTGTTTCCTTTATCGCATCAGCAGTATGTGAGCCGCGTGTTATTACTAAACAATCATTTATATGAATATGATTTATTCGGATTGAATTCTGAACACAAAAATTCTTAAAATGTAATTGTTCAAAAATCTTGTCTAACAATTACCTATGTGTTTGACACCTATATATAGCTGAATAAGGAGAACCCAGTATAACGACTAAACCTAAATTAAGCTCAGTAAGATGACGCAAATATACAGATCGATTTGGTCTCGAAGTTACAACTTTTTGTTTCAGTTCAGATGATTAGAACCTTGCCGTATTGCTAAATTCGCCAGCTAGAATTTATTTTCTAACTGTTATACAGTATATATTGCTTTATCTGATTGCTCATAACAATGCAATCAGGCGGTAAACAATTGTATGCAATTAAGACCTCTGACGTTACTTCCTTTTCCGCTTGCGTTTATCAGCACTTTTAATTATGACGTAACAGAATACCTGTTGTTGTGCTCCTATTTTAGCAAATCAATATGTTTTACGGCATATTTTTTTTCCAATATAATCCGCCGGGCATTACGTCACGTGCAAAATGACGTCATAAGATCTTTTGCTCTTTCGACAATATTGGAAATATATTGTTGGACATTTTAGCTTCCTTATAAACGCAATATTTCGATTTTAATAGAAAAACCTCTTTTACAGTTTTACCCATCATTGCCACCGTTACTCCAACCAAACGTGAAGCCACGCAGAACACTGTCGTAATACAGCCAACGTCAGCAGTAAGAGAAAGCAGTATCGAGGCTGTGAACGAATTTCCGCTCTCTGGGTTCGGACAGAAAGGCGTTACCACTGCCGGGAATCAGAGCTCGACTACCGGGGGCGCGTCTTCGAAAACTCCGATGTCTGATGTCGAAATTGCGACCGTGGGCGATGCTGGAGCAGCAACATCAACTGGATTCATGTTCATAAGAAGTATTGCGGCATTGGTTATTTTCATCAGAGGTAAAGTATGATTTTAATTACGTTATATTTTTGTTTTCTGATGTAGCTGTATTTATAGTTCAACATTAAACGAGTTTTAATGCAATGTTTATGAGTGGGACTTACGTTGGAACTTTTTCCTTTTCCAGAAAATTCGGACCAAGTGCTGATCATCTTCCTAGCAAGTATAAGTTCCGGGTTGTTCCTCACTGTGTGCGTGCTCTTGTGCAGGAGAGGGGATTTCCCGTCCATTACGAAAAAGAAGAAAAAAGAAACCCAACCTCACCGGGAGGACTCGGCCTCTCTCTTAGGAAACCGGGAAACTTCCCAACAATCACGAACTTGTTCGTCTTCCACAGGAAACAACGTCATCAACGCACAAGATGGGAATTCTAATCGTAGAGTAAGCCATATTAACTACATCCATCATGTCCAGGGGAATCCCCGGAAGCGGAAACATCGATCAAGGTTCCGATCTGTTCTGGTGACGTATTGCTCTTGCTGCTGTACAAACGCGCCGTGGCAACGCGATGCGTCACACGCAGATGACGAAAGCTACCAAATCGCGCGCCAGTCTACTTCATTAAGTGATGATGACGTAATAAGTGCAGTAGCAAACACGAGAAACCATTTCGAGAGCGAGCCAGCTCCGGTCTTCGCGCCAAACCCGCAACTGGAGTCAACACCTACAAGTGAGAATCAATATCAAACATTCTCAGCAGGAAGTGAGGTCATGAGATACGCCGATGACGACACAAGCGAGTATGAGTTTCAAGATGACGTCACACCTACACCCCCTGCTCGTCCAACAACATTACGAACCAACCCAAACGTGGTTCCCGTCATACCAAACGGCCAACGAGGTTACAGTACCGCATACAGGTCACCCAGGCACTATAACACGCATGTGCAAAGCCGGCAGTTTACTCAACCAAATGTACGTGAACCACCGCCATTTCCTAAGACTTCAAGCTACACTTACCAAATATCACCACATTACGCAACGCACCGGATTGCGTATCACAACTCATTTCAGCCAGGGAATGACAATAATCAACACACACAACAACACCACCCCGTGGCGTACCCTACAAGTTTCGGTGACCACTACGTGTCGCTGCAGCCACAACTAAGACAACCGACAAACGCTCGGACTCTCACGATCGATCAAACCGACTCGCGTTTAGAACGAAGGGATTCGTTTTACGACAATTCACTGCCAAGGGATAGCCCTCTATTTGAATACTACCAACGGCAGAACAGACCAGAATTACCTGGCACTCGAAATTTAAACCAATACTATTCGTGATGCGCTACTTCAGTTACGTTATGTTTTATTTATTCTACATTTCATTTGCCAAAATATGACTTCTTTTTTGTCAAAATTTAATTATTACTTGCAACAGAGACCGTTTGCCCAATTAACCCACGGAAATAGTAGATACATACTTGTTTTGTACAAAATAATATCAATTGCAACAAAAGGCCTGAACACCTCTTTTCCCTCAAGCTTACTTTTATATGACATGCAGTTTCAGGTATTCTAAACAGTGTGCAGCAGAGATACATAGCCAATGCGTCCTGCCAATGCTGAATGCAGTGTTCTCAGTTAACCGCTGCAAGAAATAGCCCCCCCCCGCTACTGTGTGCTCAGTATCCCTCACGTGTATTGTTGCCATCTTGTTCGCTCCCATGTTTTCGTTTTAGATTATTGTAAATTATTGATTTTTTTAAATGAATTAAGATGATTGGGCGCAATTACTTTAAATACCAAAGCTGTTTCAATTTTATTGCTGCCCACTCCGAGATTTATTGCTGCCCACTCCGAGAGACCCATTATTGAGTGAACCTTGTCAGGTGACCAAATTTTGTTTCTCCAAGGTGTATTTGATAAGTGTAAACATAGCAGTAACTTATTATTTTAAATACACGATTTTGCTACACTGAGATATACGTGACCTTGTTTGCTTTGTGTGATAGAGGCCGAGACATTGTTTAGACTTTAGAGCCTCGCGTAGCCGAAGTTCAGTTTCAGAGGATGTGAATTTACATAATAACATACGGACCTATTACCAACTTATCATACGATAGATTTTGAACAGGCCATTGAATTTTATTTAATATGGTACAGGGATTATTGGAATGTTGATTACTGATGTGTGTGGTTGAGTCCATTAGGTCAAGACTTTTAATACAGGAAGGGTAGCTTAAAAGAGTAAGAGCTTCAAAAGTTTTTATCGAGTAAGATAATTTTGCGTAGAATCCCGCCGCTGACTAGATGGTTGTGTTCTTATTCTTAGTCAAGCCACTTTTAGGCGGATTTCGCATAAACCCAGTGAATTAATGAGTATAGCCACAAACGGGAATAAGACACGAATACCCTCATAACAACCACGTAAGTTTCAAATTAAAAATCAGCTAATAATCGCACCAACTCGCCGTGTTAAATAAAAACGAGTCAATCGCGCATCTGAGGTCTTGTGGTGAATCGAGACAATGCTCGTTAAACACCTTGACCCGGGACACAGCCGATCAGAATAGTAATCAATTAGGAAAAATAATGATTATATATATCCGATGCATTAGGCCTACCTAATTTTTACATTATAACAGTCTTAGTTACGAGCTTAACGCGGAGTCAAAACTTACCACAGTATATAAAAGTCCGTGGGCGGCACAAGGCATATGATGTTGGCACACGGTCGGTCTATATGTCGAAATACCCCGTGACTACAATCGAATTAGGTGTCGGCAACAACTGACTAGTGTCAGTTCGTACGGATTTTTTTTACCGGGCAGCGCGGAAAAACATGAAGGAACTAAATAAGTATTTAAAGACAACCTCTAATTTCGTCTCGTGGTAATTGTTTATATAAATTTGCATGTTGATACATTGATACTTTATTATAGGCTGGTTCGCAAAATATTGCCTGAATTATTTCGGTCAAGATGCGAAAAAGTTTGTAGACCCTACATTAAACCACTGGATCAGGCAACGCTTGACATCTTTTCTAACGAGCTCGACCACGCCACCTTTCGGCCGACAATTTAACAATCTACCACAATTGATCAGACAATAACATTGCATAATCTGCATATCCATTTCTTTTAAAGTAAAGTATGGTCTTCTAATTAATAGTAGGAAGGGATACAAATGTAAAATGGTTTAGTTTAGACACCAACTTTTCCTTTCACACATTTTTTTCTCCCCGCTACATTTTCAAGCAATTTATATCGTTCCTGCCATGGATACGTTGTAAACAAAGTTGAAACAATTGGATTATTTAGGTTGGTGAACGATGTGCGTTTATCAGGATATTAGTTTAAACAAATAGTTATTCTATTATCATTTGCTGATTAAGATTAGTCACGGAAAGATAAGAAGTATAAAAATAATCTCGTATAAGAAGTGACACGTGTTAAAATTTAACACAAGTTAGAATACCAAATCAGGTCAGGTGACACACATAGTTTTTTTTGTAAAAAAAGAACATTTCGTCTATTTGCAGCAAAAAAATGTTGGTTTAAACATCGTAGCTAATAATGTTATAATGGTAGAACTTTTTATAGGCTTTGGTTTCCATGAAACCAGCTAAAAATACAAATCTAAATCCTTATATACATTTATTAGGAAAATAAAGTATCTAATAATACTTGATGTAATAATGGATAACAGAGTTCACCTGAAGTTGGACAGAAGTGCGGCTTCATCTGTGGATGCTTATTTTGAATATCGGAATATTGTTGGGGAAGATGATCATGGTAGGCTCTTCACGCCCCAGGAATATGAAGATTACAAGAAAAAGGTCCTTCCAATGAGAATGCAGAATCGATTATATGTTAGTTGGAGCAATGTTGATGGAATGGATTGTAAACTAATCGGGCCCGAGACAATGTGCTTCTGCCAGCATAGATACAAACACCATAAAACTGATTTCAAACAGCCAGTTAAAGACATAAAAGAAATAAAATGTAAAATTGTCGGATGTAAATGTTCAGGGTTTAATTTTGTGCCGAAAAACGGAACTCAGCCTTTAAGGTGCCATTGTAAGCATGATGTAACTATGCATTGTGAAAAATCTCCATTTTTATGCAAAGGTCATAAATGTGTATGCTCTGGGTTCAAGTCATCATACAGATGTGGATGTGGTTCGATGTTAGAAGAACATGTAACTCAAATCGAAACAAGGGAGGAAAGAATTAAGCGAGGACACCCAGTGGCACAGTATGAGCCGCCATATGCAGCCATGGGGGGACTTACAGGGCTAAGCTCATTGCTCGATGGATATATGCGATTGGATGACAGTGGAATAGGTGCCCCCTCAAGGGAATGGCTGGAACAACCTTCAACATCAAGAGAACTGCATGATTTGCAGAGAATTAGGCCAACATCAAAATGTGCAGTTCAAAAAAAAGTTTCAAAACGTCCAGAATGGAAAGATTAATGAAATATTCTGTGCATGGTTTTTGTGCCTTACTTTGTACCAGTCTTTTTTATATATATTTTTTTAAATAAAATTAAATGATTGTGAGTGCCGTTGTCAAATGCTTAACAGACATTTACTAAAAAATGTTATTGATTTCATTGAAACTTGATTGTGACAGGCATGCATTTTCACCTGGACATTGTCCAGGAGTTCTAAAAGTTTAATGTTAATTACGTAAATTACTAAATGCCATTCGATAGCTTATTATCACACAAATCTAAAGGCGATAAAAAATCTAAAATGTTTGTGTAGTACCGCATTAAAGGACTACACAAAAAGCATTTGTTTATTATATAAAGTGTTCGAAAAATGAATAATCCTAATATTTATTTCAATCAAAGGAGCCTTATGACTTGCCTAATGATAGCGATTTGAGATGTATTGCAAATGTATTATCTGATTGTCTGCTGAAAAGATTGATGGAATGCAGATTTTCAGGTGGAGTTTAATAGGCCTAGTCAAGTTTTTCAGATACCCAGGAAATCTTGAGAATAATCTTTGTAAATGGCACACAACTAAATTGCAAACCTCATACAGAGTGAGGTTTTTTTTTTTTAATTTCCCAACAGCTTCCGTGCATGAGGCATTTAATTCAAAAATTTGTCTGAACAGCAACCATAAACACAACAAATTATCTGAAAGTATAAATAAGAAACCAGAAGTATTTGGGCATGAAGCATTTGGAAAATGCCTTGGAAAAAGTATGTTAGCTACGGTAGTCTCACAGTCAACTCAAAATTCCATGTAATCTGAAAAAATAAAAATGGGAAATTGATAGTGTTTAACGTGCTTTAAGGCTGGAAATGTTAGCGAATGGGGTACAGATGTTCATTAATCTGACATGAATTACTTTTTTAAATGAACATTAAAAACAAGTATGCTTTGGTAACTTAGGGACCCATTCTTTTCTGCTTGAAGAAACAAAATACATAAGTATAAAATATACCAATTGTGTTTAGGAACCCTGCTCGATAAACAGCATACAAAATGTGTTTTACAAAAAATGGTGGTTAAAAACATGGTTGACACTCTAGTTATCTTTATTGTTTTTGTTTAAAGATCATATTTTGTGCCAAACAAGTCCATAAAATGTGTCAAGCTTAGGAAGCAATCTCCGAACAAGCTCTTTGCAATCAAAATTTTAGTAATGAGCAACAGTATCAAAAAATTTCTACTGCAAATGTTTGACAGTACAATAAATATAAAAGCTCTGCATTTCCTTGAGCTGTATGTCTTCTGTAGGTCGAAACGTGTCTATCATATAGAACACACTGTAATAGCTCTGGTAACCTGACATTGGGTGCGAGGTGATCTGACGATTGCCTGTGTGTTAATCCCCTTGATTTTCTCATTCTTGGGGATAAACATTAATATCCTATCCTAGTATTTATTGGAGGCATAAAAGTGTTTTGTTTCCCGTAAATGTCTGTTTTCCATTTAGAATGTTATAAACACCTTATATTTCAACATGCAGCTGGTGTAAAATACTATGGCCTGCAGAAAATTTGTTGATGTGTTTCAGAAATCAAAAGGAGTAATTATCGGCATGGTGCATCTTCGTGCTCTGCCAGGTAGTTTGTCTTTAACCTAAATGGTTGTAGTTCAGTTATTTGGAAACCGGATAAAGACAGCAAAATGACACTCGTTAAATTAATCATCGTAATCTCCTAAAACTTGTTGTCCCCGTTACTGATTTGAATACGAAACTCACCATTGCTCTGTGTTGTGTGGTGACATATCTTATACCTATGTGCTGGTGCAGTCGATGTGAAGTGGCTTATCCAATGGATACAAGTGACTAGCTCATAATTTCAGTGGAACCCTGCTTGGTGACCACCTCGATAACATGACAACCCCGCTAACATGACCGTTTGAAGTTGATCCCATAGGTGGTCAGGTAGGCAGGGTTCCACTGTACTTTTTATGTCACTATTACCCAGACCCTTCATGCATCTCTCCTTCCTAGTCAGCAGCAGAGCATTGGAGGTTGCAGTCACTAGTGCGTATCATTAAAATGTTTTTAATTATGTATTATGTTCCAGGCACTCCAAAGAACAACCTTTGTGTAACACAAATTTGCGATATTGCTTTAAAGGAAGCAGAGATTTACATCAATGCTGGATTGGTGAGATTTTTTTTATATTAACCAATTATCATGGTGCGGCATGAGTTGTATGATTGAACATAACTGTGTTGGCCGTAAAACTGGAAAATTGCGAGATAAAAACATACGCATGACCATTTGTCTAAGTATCACATCAAGACAATGTGTGCCATCCGAAATTATGTTTAATATCCACACACTGTGATGCAACAATCCATGTACTGTGATAGCTTTTAATACCTGATGAGCATGAGTCTGACTACCTCAGTTGCTCAGTGTAACACTAACAACCCTAATTTCATGGCAGGACGGAATTATGATTGAGAACATGCATGATGTCCCGTACAAAAAAAACAATTTGATTGGTCCAGAAATCACTGCAGCCATGGCAACAGTCGGTTCTAAATTAAGAACAAATTTTTCTGAAATTCCAATTGGTGTTCAAATTCTTACTGCAGCAAATCAGGAAGCACTGGCTGTAGCCAAGTGCTGCGGTAAACCAAATTTTCTCATAACAATCCCATAACACATAATATTGCACATGGTGGATGATTGAGTAATTAGTCGTTAGTTTAACAACTCAGTATTGCACCTATGTTAAGCATTAACAGCAGCAAATCATCACTGCCAGGAACTTTGTGGAAATATAGAGACCAGGAACAAGGGGTGGTATCTAATTTAAAATTAAAAAAAGAATTCACGTTTATCAACAGATCTTGATTTTATGAGGGCAGAAGGATTTGTATTCTCACACATTGGTGATGAAGGTATTATAGATTCGTGTGCCGGATCATTACTCAGGTACCGGAAGCAGCTAAATGCTGAGAATGTCCTGGTTTTTGCGGATGTGAAGAAAAAACACAGGTTTGCATCTTATTGCTAAGATTCATCCATATTTCCAGTTATTCCTGTGTGGGCAACGACACCATGGTAAGGATGGAAATTAAAGGTTAGAATAAGATCCAATTACACTCAATTAAGACCCAATTACATCCATTTAGTTCACATGCCATCACAAGCGATACAAGCGTTGCTGAGACGTCGCAGGCCGCAGAGTTCTTTTTAGCTGATGGAGTCATTATAACTGGCTCTCAAACTGGAGTTTCTGCCGACCCACTTCAATTACAGGGTTAGCACTGCACTGGATATCAATTTGTAAAATGGATCATTTGTATTAATTTGTTTATGGTAAAATTCAAGTTTAATTGTAATAATGTTTTACCCTGTGAATGGGGAAACGCAAGGGGAGTTTTGACTTAAATCGCTTACCAACAGGTTACTTAACGGACATTGCCTAAACCCAGCAGATTAATGGGTTTTACCAAAATTAAAGGAATGTTTCTATCATATACAACACATTGCAATGGTTCCGGTAAACTGATGGTGGGCACTAGGTAATCTGACGATTGCCTGTGTGTTAACCCCCTTGGTTTTTCCATTCACGGGATAAACATGAATATCCTTTCCTATTCTTCATAGATGTGCAAAACCAAGTTGAGATTCCGGTACTCGTTGGTTCTGGTGTTTCGGTTGAAAACATCGAAAATTTTATCCGCTGCTCAGCTCTGGTCATAGGATCACATTTTAAAGTTGGAGGGTTCTGGGGTAATGATGTGGACGTTCACAGAGTGGAAGATTTTATGAATCGTGTTCGGCAGTTGGTTTAAAAGAGTTGGGAACTACGCTGTAATGTGAATTCATATTGTGCAATAAACGGATAGATTTGCAATAGCGTGTTTTTTTAAAGGAATCTTTAATTTATGTCCGTTTTTCTTTTTTTTGTTTCGTCAAACGCTTTGACAGGGTTGTTTTGGTTTTACCCGGGGGGTCTACCTAAACTCTGGATACACTAATTAACTTTAATTGGTAGAAGCTGCTTGGTATTAACTAGGGGTGATACTCTACTCGAAAATACTTTTTGTCTTTTTTGAGGATGATACCCGATACCACAATCAGTTCGGTTTCGGCCTCTTTAATAACGACAATCTAGTTGATGCCAAGCAGCTTCTTCCACTTTATTTCAGCGCCGAACATAAATGCTCGGTTTTAAATAGAGTTTGCTTACAAAAGATTTTAAACAGGTATTTATTTTTTATTTACATAGGAAAATACCGCAATTTCCTAATATATTTTTTTCATAAATAGCATGACACAGGTGTAGCAAATCCGCGGTTTGTTATTGTTCATTATGTACCTCGTGTTCTTGTTATCACTGGTTCCATATGACTAACACTTACAAGGTTGTAAATTTGCTTTAACATGACCGCAAGCTTTAACATTTTCAGAACTTTTTCCAACATATTACCATGCTGTCTTTTGTTTTCTAGCATTGTTTAAAAATAATACAGTTTAGAATCGTGGATCTTGTAGCATTTATCTAAAACAAGACAGGGGCGGTCAATTTTGGTGTTTATGAAGTCGTGCGCGCATATATTGACCTAATTATTATCTGCATGTTTTGTCATGGGCGCAAAGAATCAAGAATATACCCAAACTTCCGTGAGGTTGTCTGATTACGGAGTCATATTAGACTATTAGCTTTTGTCAGGGCCCGATTAAGTGCCAGACATAGACACCACGGACATGAACTTGTTTTCCCGAAACCCCACAGTAACAATTGTAATAAGGCAATTGTAACAAAAATGTCTGAATGGGTGGGTTTTACAGACGAAGATGTACATAAATTTCAAAACGGGGACACTGGCATAACATTAAACAAAGAAAGACCGAATATAGCAAAGCCAGTAGCAAAGAAAACTCGCCAAACTGAAGTAAACAACAGATCAAAACAAAAGCAAAGTCACGGAAGTTCTACACAGGCAACGAGTAATCTACGAAAGACATCGAACACAAACCAACAAGTGCCTTCGGCTGCATTTTTATCCAAATCAATAGATAAAGATTCAAAACCAAAAGAGGTTCAAGCAACATTAAACGGAAAGACAAAATAGATGTGCCTGTAGCAGCACCCATGTCAGAGACAACACCTGAAGCTAAAAAATGTGAAATTGAACAAAAAGCGGATATTGTAATTGATGGTGCAGAAGTAAAAAAAGGGACAAAATGAAACTTGAAAATGCTCAGCAACGGCAAAAGCAAATGGAAGAAAAGAATAGGAAGAAAAAGGAAATGCTGACAAAAGAAATTGCAGAAAGAAGAAAAAAAGCAGTTGCGGAGTCTAGCAAACTGGTAAAAATCCAAGCGGAACTAACTAAACTTGATCAGTTGCTGACTGTTGATGTGTCAATACTTCGCGACCAAATTGATGCAGTTTGCTGGGAGTTTAGCCAAGCTCAGAGGCGATTCCAACAAGCAGAGATAGAATACATTGCAGCCAAAGTCGATCTTCATCACAAAACTACACGGAAAGAAGAACTCACTGAACATCTGTTTAATATAATACAAGCCAACGAGGAGAGAAAGGCGAAAAAGTTGGAACAGCTGATGATTCAGCTGAACATGGAAGAAGAGGAACTCGAACATAGAGAGGAGGAGAGAAAAAAGAGGGAGAAAAGGAAAAAAGAACAAAGAATGAGAGAAGAGAAAGAAAAACTTGATCAGATTGTAATTTGTAAAACCAGAGGAGAACATTGACTGTCTGACAGAAAGTACCCTAGATCAATTTTCAAATGAAAGTTTACACGGTGCTACTAATGAAGTTGCCGAGATTATACCAAACACAACATAACTAATTTACCTACATATGCTCTGCTTGTTATTTGTATACATGGTGCACTTAATTACACATATTTACTGTAAAAAAAAAACAAAAAACAAAAAAAAACAATTGTAATAAGGGACCCTGCTTCCAAATGTATTTATACATATAGGGTACAATCAATATGTGTTTTAAAAATGATGGTGTTTGACGCACTTTAGTTTTTATTTCGTTCTACCAAAGAGACTATAACAACAATATAATCTCTTTGGTTCTACCAATGATTATAAAAAGTTAAAGATCTAATAAAATACCCTTTTACACTAGGGAAATCCCCATTATTGAACAAAATTCACGTGAGATTTAACTAGAGATATATAAATAAGAGAGACTCTTGTTTATGTATCTCCGCTTTAACAACAGTCCTGGGTAGAATTTAAGATAGTCGAGTCATCTTGTTAATTGAAGGTTTCGGCGTCGCACGATAAATATTTGGAATGACGTGGGTGCAGCCCTGGAAATTTGTATGCATGCAAGCGTTAATACTAGTACATAGGTTACGGGTAGAGGTAACAGATTTTTTTTAAATAATAAAAAAGTTAGTGTTATTCTGTCACCAATCCAATGAAAAGAAATGTAATTTAAAAACAGTGCCTCGGCCGTTCACTTTTGCAAGGCATCTAGTGGACATGTTTTTACTAAAACTAAAGAAACTTATATAACATGTCATATTGTTTATTATTTTTTCTATCCGTTTAACAAATAATTATGTTTGATTGGTTGCTTATTTTTATGTAAGCAACTACTAAATAACACGTAGACAATTACTATTCAGTTTATTTAGATTTTTTCCCCGATAGCGAGAGGGCCCAAACAAAATATCTATAAGAATAATCGACAGGTGGTTTAAATGACATGTTTTATTAACTTATTCTGTTTTTGTTGCCGTGAGTTGCTTCATTTGCCATTATTTAATACTGGGACAAAAACATAAATTGAACCAACTAAACTAAACTGGTTAAATGAGTGGAGAATGGTCTACCGGGTATGTACCCCCCTTTGACTCCACTAGCATCAAAATAAAGTACTGTGTAGTTTGAAAAGACAATGTTGTTTATGTCAACTAGACAACTATTTGTGGAGATTCTGAATTTGTAGTGAATCTTTTATAGGGTTTGAAACAAAGAAAAATGCAATGTATGATTTCTACACCCAAACCATACCGGTAGCTGTTGTTAACCCATTATGATAAGGTTCATTATTTTTTTCCTTGATGTAACCACTTATATCTTTCTGGAAATATAACTTTACACAATAGTGGTGAGGGTGGAACTAAAGCCCAGTAACTGTCTAAACACCCCTGACAATTATCCACCTTACTACTTCTCTGTACATTAATGCTATTGGTGTGCTGACTTTATTTGTTTTTTTTAACTCAGATTTCAAAGAATTGACAAACAATGTTGAAGTATAACAAATTGTGTGGAGTCTTAAGCTTTCGGTTTCGTTATTTGTATTTAAAGTCCAGAAGTTTCTCTATTGCTGACACAAATATTCAAGAGCAAAAAGCCTCAAGATACAACAAATTTGGGATTCAAATGTTGCCGGAAAAATTACAGCGTCAAATTTTTAAAGAAACGACAACTATCAAAGAAAATAAGGAAGAAGTTGAGGAATGTATAAAACACCTTGTGAAGTTTGGATTATGGGGTAAGGAACATGAAACAATACCGGATTATGACATCACACTACCACAATTGTTTGGGAACAATGTTGATGAACATTTCCAAAAAATAGCATCTGATCAAAGTGGAATGTATAAGCAAGGTTTACTTAATCTTGCTTCTGCAAAACTTCCAAAAATTCCTGTTAAAAATGAATGGGCTAGAAAACCAGGGTGGTCCAAGTATTCAAAAATAAATGGAAAAGTTGTCCCAGAATCTGTTGAGTGCCCTACTGGTGACGCGATTGTATTCGATTGTGAAGTTTTGGTGAGTCATAGTGAGACTCCAATTATGGCAGTTGCTGTTTCTAATGATGGGTGGTTTTCTTGGACAAGTCCCTGTTTGGACCAAGAAAATCCAAGTTTGGAATTAAATTTGGATTCATTGATACCGATGGAGCAAAAAAATGACACAAAAAAACTTATTATTGGACACAACGTGGGGTATGATCGGGCCCGAGTTCGAGAGCAGTATTATTCACAGTTAACTAATACTCGTTTCCTTGACACCATGAGTATGCACATCGCTGTTAGCGGGTTTAATGGCCAACAAAGAATTTTATCTCAAGCTGCTAAATCGGAATCAGGTGAGGACGGTACAAATGGAAGTTCTGTTTTTGACAACGACTGGGTAGTCATGGGAAGTACAAACTCTTTAAAAGAAGTTCACAAATTTTACTGCAAAAAAAAGCTGGATAAGGAAATGAGGGATATTTTTGTGACTGGAAATATTAATGACGTTAAGGAGAATTTCCAAGATCTCATGTGGTATTGCGCTAAAGATGTTAAAGCCACCCATAATGTGCTTACTAAACTGACACCATTGTTTTTTGATCGCTTCCCACACCCAGTTACATTTGCCGGAATGTTGGAAATGGGCCAAATGTATCTTCCTGTAAATAACAACTGGTTTAGATATATACAGTCCTGTAAAGACCAATATGATGCTCTGAACCAAGAGCTGAAAAACCACCTAAGAGGACTGGCAAGTGATGCTTGTCATTATGCAATTAATGATAAGTATAAAGATGATAAATGGTTGTGGGACTTGGACTGGAATACCAGGCAATACAAATTACTAACGAAACCAAGAAAAAATTGGGTCCGCAAAGAAAAGTTAATTCCGAAATTAAAAACATACTTATCTACCGAAAACTACTCAAATGAGGAATTGACATTTTTGGGGAAAGAAGTTCAAAATTTGGGAAAATGGGAAATTATTGAAGAATTAAATGAAACAGCAAGTAGATTGCCGATAATTGAGCCACATATGCCTGGAGCGCCGAAATGGTTTAGTGAACTCTGTGTGCAGGAGGGTAAAGATGACTGGAAACCCGGAGCAACGTTGGTTTCCACACTGACAAGAACAACTCCTAAACTGCTCCGAATGATGTGGATGGGATGTCCTTTGCATTATGTCAAGGATTATGGGTGGGGTTATCTTTGGCCCAGCCATAAAACACTGACATTTAATAAAGAGACAAGTGATGATGATTTGTTGAGAGAGGTGAGTGAAGAAAATTGGAATGAACCACAATCGTTAGTAAACCATACTCATGCAGAGGACATTTCTGACTTACCCGCTGGGTTCACCTTTCACCGTTTACCACACAATGGAGGCACTGGTAAAAACGTTGGCAGTCCACTGGCCAGAGAATTTATTTCTCATGTTGAGAGTGGACTTTTGAGCTCATATGATCCGACTGATGCATTAAGGTGTTTGGAAATTAACAAAATAACATCATACTGGCGATCTTCACAAAAAAGGGTTCAAAATCAATTAGTTGTGGAGATAACTCATGATAACTTACGAGATTCAATAAAGAAGGATGAAAAGTACAGCCGAGAACTGTCATACAGCGCTATTGTACCACAAGCGGTTGTGTGTGGTGCGGTTTCTCGACGAGCAGTTGAACGTGTTTGGCTAACAGCCAGCAACCCACAATTGGATCGTATTGGAAGCGAATTAAAGGCAATGGTTCAAGCTCCGCCCGGATATAGCTTTGTGGGAGCCGACGTCGATTCTCAGGAACTTTGGATTGCGTCCTTGCTAGGTGACGCGTCGTCCGCCAAAGAGCATGGCTGCACCGCTTTGTCGTGGATGACGTTACGCGGGAATAAACGTGATGGGACAGACCTGCACAGCACCACTGCAGCGTCTGTCGGTATGTCAAGAGACCAAGCTAAAGTGTTCAACTACGCGAGAATGTACGGTGCTGGAAAACGGCTCGCATTGCGGACTTTAATGCAGTACAACAAAGACTTGACAAAGGAAGAATGCGTCGCTAAAGTGAACAAGCTATATGACATAACTAAAGGTGAGGTGCAGTACAAATTAAGCAAAGACGCTGAATGGATTGTTAAGAAAACTGGAATCGAATTAAACTCCGAAGCAATGAAGAGTGGTTATGTCTCTTTCGAGGATCTGTCGCTGATACAAAACGTGGCACATGAAGCTTCCAATTATACTCACAAAATCAACAGACACAATTTAACCAGCGGCAAGCGGTGGCATGGTGGAATAGAATCTCATATGTTTAATAAAATTGAAGAAATATCGAACAGTGCAAAGCCCGAAACGCCGACGCTGGGTTGCAAAATCAGTAGAGCTTTAGAACCTGGAAAGGTCAAAGGTAGTTTTGCGACAACAAGAATGAACTGGGTCGTTCAAAGTTCTGCTGTTGATTACTTACACTTGTTGTTGGTGGCTATGAGGTGGTTAATTAAAACATACAACTTGGATGCTCGTTTCGTTCTCAGCATTCACGATGAAGTACGATATTTGTCAAACACCACTATCGCTCACGAGGTCGCACTTGCGTTGCAGATTTCCAATATTTTAACCCGATCCATGTTCGCCTATAAACTTGATATGCACGATTTACCACTGGGGGTCGCGTTTTTCAGTTCCATTGAAGTGGACAGCGTGGTGCGGAAAACTGCTGACGACAACTGCATCACACCCTCGAACGCCGGTGGTCTGAAAGAAAGATATGGAATTCCACTTGGACATTCTTTTGACATTGATCAGATTTTAGAGTTAACCAACAACGGTCAATTTAGTAAACAAAACCATTTAATTGCAAGCCACTCCACGATATAAATGTCAAATTAATTACATAGTTCTCACATGGAAATTGTGGCCTGACAATTTAAATTCGAAGATCGGACACTGGCGTACAACCACAAAATTTTTAACTGTTTTTAAAAAATCTGCATGTGTTCAAATTACATTTAGTCATATACTGGCTGTCACGGTTAACTGTTATCCTCGCTATTTTAATAAAACAATCACTGTGAATTGCACATTTTATTTTCATTGTTTCTTGCAGGTACTAGGAGTAAAGAGTGGCATAGACAGATGCTTTGTTTCATCTCTGGGTAGGAGCACGACAATTATTGTATTTACAACAAAAGTTCGGTTCATCCTAACTACTACAGAAGTGTGTTTTTAACGAGTTTAATCAACTCATAGGAACCCTATGTATTAATGGTCACTTCCGTTGATTGCGCAGAGTATTGGTCAGAACTCTATTAAGTAACATTATAATATGACCAGTTAAAACCCTACTTACGATAATTAAATTAACTTTACACGCAAGCTATCAGTTATCTTAATCGTCCGGTCGAATAGCTTGGTGGGTTAGTGCGTAAAGTTTCTTTGCGATGGAATTAGGCTTCAAAACTAGTCGTTTATTTGGTTATTGATAAACGCCTTCAGTGGATAAATGGATGCTACGATAATTGAAAGAACGTCCTAATCGTGCAAAGCAATAGCTTCAGTAACCCGATGGTGAACGCAAGGTAACATGTCGTCCGTGGACAAGGCATTTAGTGCATATCATCTTCCTTAATCCAGTGAATTAGTAGTTGGTTGTAGGTCCGGGTTCAACAAATACGATAGTAGGCCTAGTACTAGTATCTCCATAGCACAACTCGTCTATAAACCGCCACGGATTAATCTAATAGTAGTCCGAGTTTTAACGCATCCACCCCGCAAACGAACATGAGTAAACGTAGGATAGGATAGGATATTCATGTTTATCCCCGTGGATGGGAAAACCAAGGTGGTTAACACACGGGCACTCGTTAAATCACCTCGCGCCCACCGTCGGGTTACCGGAGCTATTGCAGTGTGTTGTGTATGATAGACACGTTCCTTCAATTTGGTAGAACCTGTGGGCTCGCGCTTTCTTTTGTTGAGCTAGATGCTGGAGCGTTGGCTAAGCTTGGTTCTGCTCGTCGCTTTTCCATAAAGATCTTTATTCTGGTTACTTTGAACTTGACATAGCTTGCTTTGTCCTCAAAACGCCAACTAATTATGGTAGTATAGCCACGATTTGTAATGTCTAAATCTCGAAGTCTATAACTCTTGATTCACTGTAGTTGTATTCTGCGTCTCATTCAATATACGGTTTATTCACGACTCAAGTTACTTAGTACGTTATACAGCATGACGCCAGTTGTATAGTCTAAGATCCGCTATACAGCATGACGCAAGTTATCTCAAGTACGTCATTTAGGTTATTTTTTAGGTTATTTAAATTTCTAGAATATATAGGGACTTTACAAGGTGCGAAAAGTTTACGTGCGAGACGTTTCACATCTGCACGTTTGACTAACTGTGGGAATTGGGTGAAAAAACTATGTTAAAAATTTAAACGGCAAAAATACAAAAGGCCCGTACAAGGTGATAATTACGTACAAAGTAATAAAACGTGAGAGTCGGTAAACTTGAAACGCAAAAAGGACGTTAAAACACAAAATGTTTTATACATAAATTAAAACAAATATATATACTATACGAAATGCTACAACATCTCTTTTTTTCCACATTTTGTTAAGTGTGAGAAAATAAAATCACGGTCTCGTTGAGCATTTCGGATGTTCAGTTGAAATAACAAACGAAGTCATGTGGTGAACGATCTCACGAAGTTTCGAGCATTTCACACGTTTATCCTGCAAAAACTAGAATACCCTGGTTGGGAGAATTAAGTAGAATTGTGCAATCGTGCATTAAAATCTGGTGTCGTGTATGTTAATGCGTGATAAATGTTATGTGGAATATGTAGTAAAAGTGACATCTCAAGGTAGCAACGCCACAATTTGCATCACATGAGCCATATTTTTATACTTTGCCAGCTAATAAACCAAGGCATGTACGCCTGGTGACTCACTTCCGAGTGAGCATTAAATAAGGATAGCGATGATCTCGCTATATGCGACGAAAGCGCAATTAATAAAAACGCAAAAACAAAAACCGAGCGACCTGTCATATGTAGGTTTTACGACTCGTAACGAATAAGGGAAATAATCTTGCGCGGATGTATTTCCATCAACAAACAAAAGAAAACTTTTAGTAAGCAGGACATAAGCCGTGTCTCGTCATTACTGTGCGGTGTTTGTAAAAGCCTGTTTTACACACGAAATATATTCGGTTCGGAACATCCGACACATTGACTGAGAGGCGATTATAGACAATTAGACATCGCATTTACATGCGGCGCGATTACCATAGCTATACGAAAGTATGCTGGTATCGTGCAATAAACTGTGGCGTTGTGAAGCGGGTACGCTCACTTATTTACACAGCAAGAGCGCAAATGCGCGGGGCAGGGGCGATCAGACTTCGCAGAAAAAGAAACAAACCTCGAGCCGCTGCTAAAAACGAGTATATAATCGCATAACCGAGACGCATAATTTGCGTGAGGCGCGATTAAAAGAAAACTAACGCCTTGTCGGCGCTAACATTGACAATCTGGCGCGAACGAACAAAACAAACGTCGTTCGACGTGTAAGTGCGCCTAATATACCGGATGGGTTATAGGCGCAGCATGGCATCGTTGACTCAAGCTCATGATAGCATAATCGTAAAAGCGTTACTGACCTTGTTTAAGATGGAGTGCATGTAGCAATTGTTGAAGGAGCGTTTGCTCTTCGTGTTTGTAAGAAGTCTGTAGAGTAAAACACCGATATTATGCATTCTTACAATAGCCTAGTACCATTCAATCAAACCAAGAACACTAGTGTTTGCAATCGTTGCAGACTAATGATTACATATAGTATAAAAAATAATAATAAAACTTACAAAAATTAATCTAGAAGCTACAAAAATAATAATGCAACCCTTTCATATTTCGTAAAGGGGACGTCGTCTTGCGTATTCTCTTCTTTCGTCGGCGGAGACGATGCTTATCAACTTGATTTGAATAGAGTGCGTTGTCTTGTTAGTCACCAACTTCGTCCAGCGAAAGGGGGCGTTTCTTACTTGATACTTGAAATTGCTTCTTAAATAACTTGCGTTGGACCACTCGTCGTTGCCAATGTACTTGAAACTTCTAGTTGAAGTTGACGTCGGAAATTGTTCGTTTCGGTAAGGTCTAAGGTGCGTGTCCATTATCACGTCGGGCTCAACAATGCGGGCTCGCGCTTTTTAAAGCTGATTGCTTGTAGTTGGCTGAGCTTGTTTAGCCGGCTGCCTTACGGTCTCTTGCGAACTGCGCAGCGGAGTCTATACGTTTATTCTCCACAGATCGCCTACAAATAATTATTGTAGCCACGATTTGTACTGTCTAAATCTCGAAGTCTATAACTCTTGATTCACTGTAGTTGTATTCTGCGTCTCATTCAATATACGGTTTATTCACTACTCAAGTTACTTAGTACGTTATACAGCATGACGCCAGTTGTATAGTCTAAGATCCGCTATACAGCATGACGCAAGTTATCTCAAGTACGTTATTTAGGTTATTTTTTAGGTTATTTAAATTTCCAGAATATATAGGGACTTTACAAGGTGCGAAAAGTTTACGTGCGAGACGTTTCACATCTGCACGAAAAGGCCCGTACAAGGTGATAATTACGTACAAAGTAATAAAACGTGAGAGTCGGTAAACTTGAAACGCAAAAAAGGACGTTAAAACACAAAATGTTTTATACATAAATTAAAACAAATATATACTATACGAAATGCTACAAACCCATTAATCTGCTGGGTTCAGGCAATGTCCGTAAAGTGCCTTGCACAAGGACACAACCGTTTAGCTAGCGACCAGTTTCTCACCTGCAACCTTTCGATTAAAAGGCCACGCACTTAACCGCCAGGCTAACTGGCCGGACCCAGTCTAACCGGCCGGACAAACATTCCTTTATCTTACCCAATATATAAGCATACAGACACTATTCTCTGTTATTTCAGTTGATTTCAGAAGAATGATCGAACAAACAATCGTTTTTTATCGCATCTTTGCATTGTAAATTTCTATTTTACATCATTCTTTTGGCTAGAATTGTTAATTTATTTTAAAAACATACAAATGACCGACGTCGCATTCGTTCTAGGACATTTGTTTAGGATTTAACGGTTCAGTTAATTTGGCTGTTTTCTTTATTAATGTATCAGGCGGAACTTCGGCGATAATATTTCACACTGTAGGCAAATTTCAGTTAATTTTGCGACTCAAAAGAACTTTGAGATGGAGGAAATTTGTAAGCTCAGGTAATTGGTTTAATAATTATGTAAATATTTCTTATTTGCATATTGTCCATATAACCGGTATTCTGTTTTTACACTACTTTAGTACTACCTTTAGTTGTAACATATTAAACGTATTTTTTTTGTTCAACACATAGAGCATATTACATAACCAGTAATCCGTTGCAATTTTAAATTGACTGTATTGTATGTTTTTACATAGTTACTTACAAAAATGTTTTAATGTATATTAATGATTTGCCCTTAGTTTCAAATTTTGTCACCAAACTGTTTGCTGATGGCACTTTTGTGTGTATGTCAAGCAACTGTCCTTATGAACGACAAGCAAAAGTGAACTTTGAACTGATTGCAATTGCAATAGACGATTGGCTGCGATCTAATAAACTCCCCTAAATTATAGTAAAACTTCATATATATTATTCACCGGAAACTTAAAGGCGATAGGCATTAATGACTTCCCACTTAAATATTTATAATAACAAACTTATTCGATCTCAATCAGCTAAATATTTGGGTGTCCTGTTGGATGAAAAGCTCAATTGGAACTGCCATATTCTTAATCTCTCACAAATGTTAGCTAGATATTGCAATATAATCTTCAAACTGCGTAGATATGTGATACCAAATTTCTGCTGAATATTTACTACTCTCTAGTCTACTCTCAATTACAATTTACTATAGTCTGTTGGGGTGCTTCTAATAAAAAACCCTCCTATCCATTAAATGTAATACATAATAAAATCATTTGTACAATGTCATACAATCCTGCAAGATGCCATGTCACCCCTTTGTTTAGTGATCTTAAAATACTGAAACTGTGTGATATTTATAAATTAGAGATGGGAAAGCTAATGTACAAGGCTCATAATCATATCACTAGACAAGTGGCAGATCATGATTATTTTGTTTATTATTTTCATACACTATTAGTTAGGTCAAAACTCAATAGGGTACCGTGGTCGAGTGGCATGGACTGCAATAGATGTATCTTTAAAAAATTAGGATGGTTTTTCTTTAAAAAACAATTAAAGAATCAATATTTACTGACTTAGATGACTTAAATATTATACCGTAACTGTCTAATGCCTTAGCAATATTGTTATTTCATTAATTTAGATTTTCCATTCCTCGATCTATTTAACACTTTGTAAATTACTGTTATATAGGCTATTCATTATGCATTTTGTTTGTTTTCTGTTTTTGAGGGTTTTGTTAAAGTTTTCTGTCATTGTAACGTTTTTGCACAAGTTTTTCACACTGCTATTCTGTTTATTTCTTATTTATTTATTTTTATATTTTAATTTACATTTATCATAAGGTGGCACCTACTTCGATAACCGCATGGTTTCTCGGTGTCTCCTTGTTAAACTTCAGTTTAATTTATTTTTCGTATTGTTATTATTTTGTTTTTGTGCGTTTAACAAAAAAAATAATTTGTTTGCAACTGTTTTGACACAGTGCTCGCCTCTAAAGCATGGCAGAGGGAACAGTTCTAACAGTGCTTTATAATGTATACAGCCTTTCCCTTCATCTCCGTAGTTTCTTAGTGAAATCAATCAGGTAAAGAGAAATCAGGCACCAATAGGCCTTTATAAATACAGTATTTTGACAGGTAATGTGTTCGATAATGTACAAAAACAATTGTTCACATTATTTCTATCTAAATATGCTTAATCTTATGCCAAACATTTCAGCTGGTACCATGGAAATATCACACGACATATTGCTGAGGCATTGTTAATGGCAAATGGGATGGAAGGAAGCTACCTCCTAAGAGAAGGTGGAACTGAGGGAACATACTCTATCTCTGTCAGGTAAAAACATATTTCAACAACTTTTGTATCATCCAATATTTGTAATGTAGCCTTCTAGCCTACTAAATGGAAAAAGTGTATGTTTCATAATTGTGGCATGAATGTTACATCTTGCCGACTGTAATTGCAGTAGTTACAGCTGATCACCATGCATAACGCACTTGTAAACAATGTTAACATTAGATGGATGGTGTGGCCATTTATTAACCATCCTGTGCAAATTGATAAAAAATAATGTATAAATTTTTAACTTTGTAATGTTAATATTCCTTCACTACATTTTACTCATCAACTGAATTCTATATCCTTAGAATCATTTAGTATGATTTATCTTCTTTGTAAACTAAAATTGCGACATTACTTAAATGTAAACAGATTTTAAAATTAGAAAGTTGGTTAAAATATAATTTATTTTGTATGATGCCGTTAAATTGTTGGGGTAAGCCACTAACCATAGTTTATGCAGAACGGTAGAATTAATTGGTCATTTATATACATTAGCACTCCTGTTGTATGCCAAATTTTTATATGTATGTAGTTATTACTTATATATTTGAGACCCACCACCACCACAAAAAGACACCATACCTTTATGATAAATTATACAGGAGTTTCAGTTATTTTCAGATATTTTGGTTGACATCTTGAATGCCATCATGCACATTAACATTTCCATTGTTTAATCTTTTTGCATGTGGAATCACCCACTTTCATATTAAAGAAACATTTCCTTTCACCAGAGGAAGAGATTCCGTGAAGCATTTTAAGATTGCCAAGGATGGAAATGTGTTTAAGTTTGGCATCACTGAGTTTGAAAGTCTGGAATCACTGATAACCCATTTTGCAAACCAACCTTTGCTCGGTGGAAATTCAGGTTGGAATAAAACCTTGAAATAAACTTTTCAGTTTTTTTCACATAGAAGATTTCAACATAGGCATTAAAAGTTTATGTTATATACATTGCATTGATCAGTACGTTTTAACAGCTATGGATTAAATTGATGACTTACTGTGCTTTTATTGATTATTGTTTGTTCGGGTAACTTTCATTTTGATTTATTTTAATCAAATGTGATGAAACTCAGAAACAATACCAAGGTTGGCCACATAGTCAGTTGCAAAATGTTACTAAATAAACAAATTTTACAGTTTAAATTTGACTTTCACTTTAACACACCCGGGAATTCTGTTCTTTGTTTGAACTACATGTCATCAATCACCGCTCCATTAAGATTTATTGTTCGTTTCTTGGTATTGTTCATGTGACATCATTCACAGCTAATGTTTAAACTTGGCATTGACTGCATATTACAAAGGCCTTTTATTTTCCACGTTATGTGACCATTTTTAATTGTATGAACCTAATACAATAAAATTGTCTGGACATGTAGCTCGTTATCTGTCCTTTTGTAACTTATGTTCATGGGCTAGACAATTTGCGGGTGTTACATGGTTTAACTATACAAATGTCTCGATCATATACTACCCACTGAAATAGCTTTGATAACCCAGCAGTGGGGACAAGGTAATCTGTCCATTCCTTCGTAATAATATCCCTTGCTTTTTCCATCCAATGTGCTTAATATAAATATCACATACCATATTCCACTGAATAATGAAATCCTTCTCTGTACAAGGTACACTGGTGTTGTTAAAGCACCCCTACCCTAAAGTGGTAGAAGAACCTGATAATTACGAAGATATTGTGCTCCAATCTACAGTTCGAAGTGGTGCTACTGAACGTGACCTGCAGTTCCAGACGCATGCAAACTCGGTGAGCTTATATTGGATCCATAAGCCATTTGTGTTATCCAGTTTTAGTGTGTTATACACACTACATGGTGGTAGGTGAAGGTGTTAACATAATGTTTTTATGGACACAACTGAACCGCTGTAGTGGGGGTATTTGGTGGTTTGGCTGTATAGTTTTTTGAGATGTAGAAGGTTTACCTCTATGGGCCGGTACTTTTTCTCTATTATAAAATAGAGGTTATATACAGTCTTTCATTACACACAATAATAAGAATAGTTAGAGCTTTTGACAACAGCCGGTTAGCATGAATTGTTATAACCAGTTACTTACAATTTACATAAACCTTTCTTGCCACAGGCACTTTGTTGCATTGTTTGTCCTCCATGTTTGTTGAAATTTATTTTGTTTTAAAGTGTAAAATGTGGCTTACCAAAAGACAGTGTATAATTTGGCAACTGCAGTTTGTAAATGCTATCAGTTTCAATGTCTCACATGTTGCAACTTGCAGTTGGCATCCAAGGAAGGCTTCCTAACAAAGCAAGGATGGTTTGTCAAGAACTGGAAAACTCGTTGGTTTGTGTTGGTTCGAAACGAGCTGAGTTACTATTCGGACCGCGCAGTAAGTTTCTTTCTTCCTCAAGTAACAGCCCTGCCCAAGATTGTACCCTTACTGGATTGAACCCACATGGGATTGAGTCCACACAGGGTTCAATCCCATATGGGTTCATCCTATGCCGGTTCTATCGCATTTGGGTTTATTTCTGTGTGGTTTAATGCCGATCAATTCCATGGGTTCAATATCATTAAAATGGCCACTGTCTTTTATGCATGGCCAAAACAAAAATTTTGGAACAAATTGAATTATTTTAACGAAACTTTAATGTCAGAAAGATAAACCTATCAAGACGTTGAATCTGGAAGATTGCCAGGGATGCTGGAAAGATGACACCACTGGAAAAAATTATTCCTTCCGATTGGAGTATCCAGATCGAACCTGGTATTTCTATGCCAACACTGAAGAAGAGTTAAAAGAATGGATGGACATGATTAAATGGAAACTGGTAATTTTTTATTATATTTTGAATATTTGTACCACTTGTAATGATAGGTTGTGGAAAATCCTCCACATACACATCCCAGAACTGGTGACACCTCTATCTCTGGGTGTGAACATTCAATAAACCTAACAATTCTTTTTAAATGATTATAATTTAGTCTTTCCTACATCTACCACTGAGTAGCAGTAATCTCTGTTAAGAGCCTTACACAACCTTTTAATTGTTGATCTTTTATACTACTGTGAGTCATTTTGGTCAACTGCTGCTGTTCTTTCAACAGAAGCAAATCCGCAAAGGTTCTGTGCGCAGTTGTACGTGATTGTGACATCACATTGATACATTTTTGTGCAATAAGTGAACCATCATTCATATATACGGAACACCCAAAGCTCGCATTGCAGATGAAGATGAATTGCGAGCAGCCAAAGCATTTTTTAATGACTTTTTATTTCCTGGTACTTTAATTATTGTGCCTTATTGCTTTTGCTGATGCTTTTTATTAAATTTAAGTGTGAAATTCTCTGCATTAATATTCAATTATTTTTTGTGTATCTTGTACATACCAGGTGTATATTTTGTGGTACCCGGACATACAGATTATATTTATTTTTTTTA